>OMNM01001414.1:15693-29869 GCA_900302745.1 Parablennius parvicornis
GAAAGGTCAGAATCCCTTCCTCTGCCTCAGGACAGTACAGACCTATGGAGCTATTTTCCATAGCTGGTGTGTGTGTGTGTGTGTGTGTGTGTGTGTGTGTGTGTGTGTGTGTGTGTGTGTGTGTGTGTGTGTGTGTGTGTGTGTGTGTGTGTGTGTGTGTGTGTGTGTGTGTGTGTGTGTGTGATTCTGTAAAGTAATCCAAAATCATGCTAAAAGATCAGTGTAATGAGTCCCTTTGGAATCTTGTCTATTCTCAGTTTAAAATGAGCCGCAGAAACAGCAGCAACAAGCAGATGTAACAGTAAACATGAGAACGGCTGGCACTTTTGGCAGCTACTAACAGCAAACCGTTTCTACTTTGAGAGTCAGACTCAGGTGAGTCTGAACAACGTACTAAAACTCCTAAGTGCAGAGTGTAAAATACATGCTGGCTTTGTACCTAATGCACTCTGGCTTGGTGGGGAAGTGAGAGTGACTCACTACTGCCACAAAATGAACAATAGTCTCACAAATTAAAATATCAAATGCAAACATAACAGATCAGTGGTGCTGAATCCAGGTCCAGAAGAGTCATATCCTCTGCTCCAACACACCTGATTTTTGAGATCAGGTTGCTGTTCAGGTTTCTGAGGCACTTAATAATGACTCAGGTGTGTTGGAGGAGGAATACACCGAAAACAGACAGGATAGTGGCCTTTGTGGACCACAACATAACACCACTGACTTGAAGCTTTACTACAACACTGCATCAGACATGTCTACTTCATTATATCCATGATTCTCAATCATGCTTCTCAAGTACCAGCACCATGCCTGTTTTAGACGTCTCCTTGCTCCAATACACCTCATTCAAATCAGTGGCTGGTGATCATGCCTCCATAAAGCACAATGATGAGGACTCATGAATCAGGTGTGTTGGAGCAGGAAGACATCTGTGGGTCTGTTCAAAAGTGGCATTAACACGTGTTTCGTGTGAGTCGATCACATGTGGTGAGCCCCTTAAGACAACTGTGGACAGACGTTCAAGCCATTTCCCAAGGTGGTTGGGGGCTTTGTAGTGTGTACAGCATACAACACAAATTGTGGGACATAATAAGACAATCCGAAGTCAAGTGGCGAGCCCAAAACACATATGTGATATGGAAGTGTTAACAGTCCACATCAGGGCACCCCACATGTGATCTGATCACCCGAAACATATGTTAATGCAAGATGTGAACAGGCCGTAAAGCATGCAGGGTACTGGTGGTTTAAAAGCACTTCATATATGAATGTGTTCTGTCACACACACACACACACACACACACTTCCATCTGCAGTAGGGGTCTGTTAACATGCAGCGACTCAAGGTTTACATAAGGGAACAATTACAACAAGATAAGGTTACCAGACCCTCTGAGAGATAATCAATACATAGCGGGCAAACAAACAGACGTAGTGACACAAGGCTCTCATATGCATATCTGGACATACAGTACTATAAAATACAGTATATCCACCAACTCTGCATTGGAGATAATCTTTGCCGTATTACAAATATGCTTACACACAGACAAACAATGTGTCTCGATAAGCTGCAAATGCTGTGAATAACACAGCAAGGAGGAAGAAACAGAAACAGCTACTAATATCCACTGAGTGACAGAAGATGGCTACCGCTATCACCCTCCCATCATTTGGGATGGATCGACAAGCAATGAGCCACATGACCAGGCACCACAGTCCAGTGGCTGCGTTGATTATGTGACTGCCGTCATCTGTTGTTCATCCCTGATTTGATGGAGGTTGGTCGGTTATCCGGTTTTGGAACTTACAATTATGGGGATGGCAGAGAACTCAGTCAGATGAAAAATCGGTGTTAATTCGCCGACAGTGAGCAGTAATTTCTAGCACGAGAAACCATTCACAGCAACACCCAGATAAAAAGCTAACTTCTCACAAGTCTCTGCTCTGAGAAGAAATATCCCAGTTGTGCTTTAAAATTCAGGACAGGCAGCAAGCGCTACACGCGCTGAATAAAAAGAAGATGAAGACGACGTGTGGGCGATGGGAGAAGAGAATGAAGAGAGTTACAAAGTAACAGTGATTGGAGAGTCAGAGACAGACAATTTCTCGCCATCAGAAAACCAGTGGTAGCATTTAGTTTTGTGTTGAAACATTCATGTTGGCTCTTTAATCCCTTACTGATATTCAGCTTAAAGAAGTGAAACATAGTGGCCTGTGAAAGTCTGTGGGGAAAAAAAAAAGATTAACTGGTTGGAGGAAGAGGTGTGGGACAGAAGAAGCATGATTTAAAATTAATATCTATTTACAAATGCAAAGGAGGACACGGCATGTAAATAGATGTCATTACTTTCACCCAATTTCAACCTTTTCTCTTCCTCTTCCCACTATGTTTCCACCCTCTGCACTCGTAAGTCTCCCTCCTATCCATTTCTTCCCCTCCCTTGCTGCCCCACTCTGGCACATCGCACCATCATCAAGGCTGCTTGCCAGCTTTAGCAGTGTTAAAGTGAATCCAATATGCTTGGTCAGGGTGTGCGCTTTTCTAGGTAGTGTGATCCTGTGGGAGACAAAAAGAAGCTAATTGATTCAACTCCGGGCTCCCTGAGAAGAGCCAAATCAGCTCTATTAGTCCAGTCATGGTTGGAGTGAAGAGTGATCTATTGGATCAGACAATGTAAATGTATGGAGAAAAGAGTCTGTCTAGACAGAGGAAAACTGGTAGATCAAAGGAGACTGTTGTGAATACCATATCATTACCAGGCAGTCAAATTGAATAGTTTGTGATATCCATGTCAAATTCAGCTGCCATATTAGCCAGAGTCCCTGTTGAGGCATTCAAAGCTTTTAATCTTAACATTCTTATTCGAACAATCTCAGAACTATATTCCATTGTAGTAGAGCCTTGCTTAACTATGGCCTTATCTGCACTGCACGGTACCATTATACAGGCAAACATGACAATTGTTGCATTGGACAACTTTCCATCCATTTTCAGGCACAAAAAAGGGGGAAAACACTTGCAGTTTGATTCATTTATGGCCAAGCGTCCATCAAAGATCAAACTTTAGAGAGGCTTTTCTTTTGGACCAAGTCAGCCAAAAATATCTAAGTTTAGGATTGCACAAATACTGTGAAACAACAAAAAAACAGTTTTTGGATACGGAATGACTTTAGGCTCCTAGTTCAATTCTTTGGGTGAAAAGTAATCATCACATGTTTCTAATGAGGATTTCATTAGCAATTAGCCTATAAAACAAGCTTTATTTACACCAAATAACTTTCTAAGATTAGGTAAAGAGCATAGTAAGCTGTCAGACTGTCAGGTCCGAGCTGCTGTTTATTGAAAACGAACTGTAAAAGCAACAGATGGCTGTGCTCATGTTTTTTCTGCAGTTAACGCCAAGTAACAGCCCCCAAGTGTTACTGTCCGTCTCCTTATTAAGGAAAAGGCAGATTTATCCATTTATCGTTGCAGTGTTTGCCTCACCTACAAATCCTGGCACCTGCTTTACAGATGAGTGTATCAGGTCTGTCACGCAGCACGGATTTAGATATAAAGCACGTGTCAAATACAGATACAGTTTTTCAGATGTGCAACAGCCAGATCCCAAAGAGGGCATCATATAACTATGAACCAGTCAGAGGCTGTCACTTTCAAACAATCTCCAACAGACTCCGAACTGCGCCATGGCGCGTTTCCTACGCGCAAAGTTCAAGCCCAGGAAATATTACACATACATTTAAGGAAAAAACGGGGGGTTGGGGGTAAAAACAGGTCTCCTTGCCTTGAAATCCGAAGAGGAAAGCGGCGCAGGGGATCCAAACGCTGTATATCCAGAAGTAGTGCATGGTGTCCTTTAATCAGGTCCAACAGCTTCGACGCGCCTTCAGAAGGAACTTGGAGAGTCTCGGAGCGGCTAATGTCTTGACCTCGAAGGTTACGAGCGATCCTCGGGATATAATGCCACCAAAGTGACAGAGCTCAGGAGCAGCAGCAGAAGCCGATGTAACTGCACAAGTGCAGCAGAAACAAACAGCGGACAGGATGTGACTCTGAAGAGCGGCTGTGCGCGCATTGCTTGGACTGCTCTGCCATCTAGTGTCTCTACTGGTTCACAGGATCAATTCAGGCAGATGTTCATGATTATTAACTGAGCCCAATGATCCTCAACGCAGATTGTACCAACACGGTGTCTCACCGGGGCTTTCAAAAACGTGTCGCCAACAAATCAAGGTCAAATTAGGTTATTATGAATGTCTTTCAGGGCGTCTATGATTTTGTTTATTTGTCACATTACGCAGAGGTGGCAAGATGATTTACATTTTGTCTCAAAGTACAACTACGGTTTCGTTGCATTTGCTGTATTCAATAACAAGTGGGAGAGCTGCTGTTTAAAAATCAAATATAAGCACAACGTACTTTTCTTTCCTGAAACTAATCAAAGTGTTGCTTGATTAAATCTACCTCTACAAAACATCAAACTTCAATGCAATAAATATATAACATAGTATAATATTATATCATACTATTCCAAATAGACAAATGTATAAATGTACATTTGTAAACAAATGTATTGATATAGCACCATTCAGTGACAAGGCAGACCACACTGCTTCGCACAGAAATAAATGGAATCCAGTCAAACAAGGATTTGAAATCTTGAGCAATTAAGATTATGAAATATGTTATTTTTAAAGACAATTAAGAAAAGCATAAACAGGAGTGAAACAGTGAGAATTTTAATAAGATTAAGCTAAAACAATAAGTAGCCAATGTGATTATAAGGCAAAGCAAAACTATTGGCTTACATATTATATAAAACTGTATTTATTTCAGACATGGAGTATTCTTGAAAAAGCAACAGATTGCTTCATGGTCAACTGTGCATAATGTATAGGTATTAGCAAATATAGATATAGATTATAGGTGTTAGCTTATCTCTATACTGCCACCACGAGCCCAAACGGACGAAGCGGGAAAGAAAATGGATGGATGGATTACTTTAAAAAGTGTTTGGGAAAGAAAATACCACCTAATTACAATAGTGTGAGTATTTGAAGTGTGTTACTTTTATCCTTGCTAATAAACATGATAACCTAGAATTTGTTTTTCAACCGCTTTGTTCAAATTAGGCTTATAATTTGTGAAAGGCAGGATTCTGCCTCCTTTTGCCTTCCCACTGTTTAATTTAAGCCACAACTCGGGAGTTCTATAATCAATCTGATAATAAATAGGGCAACATGATCATTTGTTGGTGACAGAACATGACATATGGACGACATAATTTATCCCATTAATTTTTCACATCAGATTCATTATTTAAAGTCACTTCAGAACTCTAAGTAAGTCAGAGTGTTTGGTTCATTATGGATATTTTGGTAATACTAAACATTTCAACAAGCGCCCCATAATCAAATATTAATCAATGGCTGCCAAATGATTTGTAACCCCTACATAATTGAAGTGGGGCCTGCCATCAGGCTCTGTTTACTGCAGTGAGAGGGAGCCGAGATGATTGTTCGGCACCAAAAATAAGCTTTCTAGGCTTAATGCTTGTGCACGTGTTGCTTTTTAGAAATTATGGCAAAAACAGGAAATTGATGATGGGACCACTGTCAGCAACATTCAAGATTTCCTATTATGTTATATTATAGTGATGTAGAAAAGATTTTATCACCCTCAGTTGCATGTTTCATTCGTACCTCTGCATTTGAGACCTTGGCATACATACTTTCCATCAGCTAAAAGGTCCTTTGTTTTGAAACTAGGACATGACTGAATAGCATAATTATTGATGGTTAAAAGCACTGCTTTGATTCCAGGAAAGTCAGCCTTTTTTATATGTTCTACCTGTGCATAACTGGCCTTTCTCTTGGTACAAACATGCTCTTAGTGAATTTGCGACTGTTGTTTACACTGTGATTGACAGTCACTCTACATTTGCACTTCGATGGACTGATGATTTTTCCATGCTGTACTCAGCCTTCGCTCGTTTTCTCCTGTGTTGGATAAAGCAGCAGACCGGATGTATGCCTGCAAAGATTTAATGAAAACTTCCAATTAATTTTTGCTGAGAGCAAGTTTGCCATGTGAAATGCTGGAAAGTAATTATTGTAATAAAAGATGGGCATATTAAAAACATTGCTTAAACCCTTTATACTGTAATCCCAGCCTCAGTCACATGTGAGCACACTGTTTCCAAGATCATTTTTCAAACTTACTAATGTACAATCACCCAGTCTTTAATTTTGGTCAATTAAGGTCTCGAAGCGTCAATGCTTCCTCGTGCAACAATTCCACCAATAGATACACACCACAGCAATTTGAAAAAGTAACACAGCAATTATCATTTAAATTATTAAGCGCCAATATCCACCTGGCTGTGAGGCACCATTTTCATATTTTGGACTTTAGATGAACCAAGTTTCCTTATAAAGCCTCAAGAGTGCCTCCAGATCTTTATTTCAGCAGAGTAATTTCCTACGATTTTGAGTGATCTTTATTTGCCAAGTAATTATCTATGCTGCTGCCAAGCCCCGGAGCAAAACAGACTTTGCTACGAGGTACAACAAAGTTTTTGTATCATTAGCAATAAGCTCCAACTTTCTGACATGATACAGTTTCATATTTCTACTTTAATATTTTACTTGCAGCATAGATATGATTTTTAAAGGATAATGTGATCGTGTAATGTTATATTTCCAATCAAGTTGTAAAATTAAACCACATGGTAACCACATGCAAATCTCCCATTTTAGACATACACCAGATGATAAAAAATGTTGTCCTAATCAAAAACTTACATATGACATAACATGCAGCCTGATCAGTCAATTCGCATGAGCCTGTTTTTGTCTTGAAAACTTTGCGTCCTTGTGGGTCATCATGGGCTTTCCTTCTGTTTTTCATAACTGTCCCGCTGGATTTGGTGGCTGTTTTCACTTTAAGTGACTGAATGAAAACATGAGCACTAATAACTAGATTGTTGGATAATTTGATATGGACTCATACACATACAGTATTTGGCCTTCAGATAGGAAGATGTGTGAGCATTTTTATGGACTACGCTGACTCGGTTCTTATGCTTGAGTAGCACAAGCAACATTTGCATACTATTGCAATTCACTCTGAGACAGACGTAAATATACTATATTGGATTTTTGCGCGAGTGTGACTGGTGTGTCTTTCTTGAGGATTGTTAGTGGCCCCTTAGGAGAGCACATTTTGGTTTAGGGACGGCAGAACACAGTGACAAACACTTAATAATTCATAGAGCATGAAAGAGTACAACAGTTCTCTGAGAACAGTGTACAATGGTACCAAACATTTACAATCCATCAGTTTTTTGTTGGAGATGTTGGGGAACTGTATCGTGAATCATGAATTATTCAGAGTAGATAAAGGCAGTATCATTCAGTGGAAGGAAAAGTACATGTTACCAGCTTTAATAACAACACAGAGGGTGGGAGAGTTCAAGCAGCTGTTCCACAGAGAAGACAAATCAATGAAGGTTTCCACGTTTTCTCTTTGTTTCATTTTATTCTTCATCAATAACACAATAAATATTTTTATCTGGCCCTGTCTTCATATGGTAAATGTAAAGAGGCAAAGTTTCGGGCATGGGTGTCAAACAAATTTAGATGCAGGGGTCACATACAGTCCAGTTTCATTATGAGTAGGCCGGACCGATAAAATAGTGCATAACCTTTAAGTTTAAATTAGTTCTTTTGAAATGCCAATATTTTCATGGAACAATTATTCCGTGAAATTACTACAATATCAATGTAAGGCCGATTTTATGGAAACCGTCTGGCGTAAAATACTTTTTCAATCTCCAAAAATCTTCTGTCGCTGTTACATTATGCATGTTTTTACAAGTTCGCCCAAACAAGATATTTTTGGGGCAAGGTAGCCATCTTTCGTGGCAGCAAAATTCATGTTTTCTTTGAAATGTTAACAATTTGCTTAGTGATTTGATGGACTGGATCGGAGCCTTTTGCTGGTTGATTATGGCCCTGAGCCTTTTGTTTGACACCCCTGGTTTAGGGTGAAGACAACATGTGAAATGCATTTTTTTTTCTCTTTAAGCTCTGGACAAAGAACAATTGTTCAAAACATAATTATAAGAATGAGGGAAAAGAAGCTGATTGTAATTACTTGATGTGTAGTTGGGTTCTGCATTATCTTCATGGGCTTTGATCTGAGCCCACTCCTCTTCACCTTGCAGACTGCCATGCCAGGGTTGGCATTGATCACATATTGAAGTACAAGAAGTAACACAACAGTGGTACAGAGAAACAGAGAAACAGCAAAAAGTGTAGTTTTCATAATGTGTTCCTCACTGTCAATGAAATAAAAGAAATGATTGTATATCTCAGGACTAAATATCATCACACACCACTATGATCAGGAAAAAGTCACTGATGATGAAGTTCGCCGTGGTTTTCATCTGGTCTGGTCTGGACGTAGTGGTTTTGGCCCCAGCCAACAATGTTTTCTGGAGCAGTGGTTCAGAAACATTTTCCACAAGGCTCCCCTTTTAGAAATCCCCATATTTTCAGTGACCCCATCTGGATATATACGCACTCATTTTTAAATGTAAACTCTGCTGTTCGTCTTTCTACAATAACTTTGATACTATTTGGAATTATATTTTTTACTGATCAAACCAAGTTGTTTTTGTTTTTTTAAAAACACATTAACAATGAAATAACTAAAAGTGCACTATGTTTTATTAATCCCTGATTTTTGCAATGTATAGCATCAAATTTCAACATTTCACACTTGAACTGGATTGGGTTGGATAAGTCTGGCTTTTAATTAAGTTTACTGTAGGAATCATGTTGATTATTACATCACTGAGCAATGGTCCTTTCCCCGGGGGCCACGCCCCCTCCCCCACTTTGGGATGAACCGCCAAGAGCATGCTGATCGGACACAACTTTATCTGGACCGCAAGTTGCAACGCATCAGTTCTTAAAGCTCTTCAGACAATACAGAGGAAAACAGAAAAGATTTGCAACATCCAACTCAGTTCTGCAAAACACAATATGACCAAAGGGCAGGGAATCTCCATGGAGTCCACCCACCTGCAGCACAGACTGTTCACCCTGTTGGCCTCTGGCGAAAGGCACCACAGCATCAGGTATACAACCACCAGGTTCAGCAGCAGTTTTTCCCCCCTGAGGCCATCAGACCACTGAACTTTCATACCTTCATTCCTGGTCACTGATCCTCCACTACATCCTTTATTAACTACCCCAACTTGGTGTTGGTTGCTTTGTGTTTCCAGCATCCAGTCTTGAAACATTCAAATGACATATCACACAATATGATATAGTTTTCATATCAGCCTTATATAATATAATGAATGTCGTTGTGATGTATTCATCACCTCTTTACTCTTTACTATAGGTTATGTCAATCCATCTCTCTCACCCAGGCTTATGCAGCAACATCTTTCAATCTTCTATTTACAGTTTTAATGCTTATAAAAATGTATCCGTCTATCTAAACCAGGGGTTGGCAACCTTCAATACTCTAAGAGCCATTTGGACCCATCTCACACTGAACAGAACACACTGTGAGCCGCACCCCCACTCCCGTGTATTATTATTATCAAATCGGCGCGTGAGTGAATAATTGCAACATTGTATGCCTGTTGTATGACAGCGGGACCAAGGCTGAAGGAGCTGCAGCAGAGGGACCAAAGAGCTGCAAGTGGCTCCGGATCCGTGGGTTGCCGACCCCTGATCTAAGCCAACATGAACAGTGACATCATGATCTGATGTGACATAGAGCAGAGAAGCTAAAGCATAAGTTTCTATGCATTATTAAGGAGACAGCACTCACACAGTTAATGTAAAAATTGACTTATTTCTTGAGGATTGCATGAGAAACTATATAACAGTTTCATCTCTCGCTTTTCTGAGTGTCCATTACATTTATTGTGACTGCTTGGTAGCCTGCAAATTTTGTATGAAAAAAAGGCAATTATGGTGCAAATCATGGAATTCTGAGATTTTGAATTAGTAAGTGATATCATCTTATTTACCTTCCTTACCAGGGGATAAATGTCACTGGTTTAAGGCCATTTTGTGACCTTGCAAATAAAAACATTTGATTTGTTACGAATTGCTGAGCTCAAAATTTAAATTTGGAGAAACTACACTACAGAAGGGCTGCACAGTGGTGTAATGGTCAGCAGTCAGATTTCACAGTGATGACAGGACTATTTCAAGTTCATGCTCAGATAATGTTTGTTTGTTTTCCTTGTGTGCGCATGAGTTGTCTTTCCGTTTCACTGTATCATCCCAAAAAAGTATTTGAGGTTAACTGATAACTAATCATTCCTCTTGGTGTTTTTTCATTAGCCCCTTACCTGCAAAGCCCTGCAACTGATGCATGGATGATATTTATTCTTCCATTCAATTTCACATGGTCAAAATCAAATAATTTGAAGGGATTCAGTTACTGTTGGTGAAATTACTTTAGGACAAAGGTTTAAGGACATTTTTTGTCATTCAAAACAAAGTAAACCATATTTTTTTCTGCACAGCTTTCTTTAAATTGGGTTTTTTTTTCTGAGTTAACCAGCAGGGATGTGAGTCATTTACAAAGGGATCAAGTCGGAGACACTGTAGTGGTTATCTGTGGCCGTCTGCTCAATCAGCAGGACAGGCCTTGGGAAGCAAACGGAGAGCGACCTCTGCATGCAGCGCTGTGTGGCTCACACCTGGTCCACTTTCTCCAGAGACACCACAGGAAGCAGAGCACGCAGCTTGCCTCCCAGTCCCAGCTGCCAAGAAATGCCTGTTGCACTCACAACAATAGCTCTGAAATGACTATTAGCATTTCATCTGTGCACGTTTTGCTCACTTGCTCACTCGTACAAGGTATCTTTTTATCTAGCCCACAGGAAATGTCATTTTATTTAAAATATGATGCGGGTTCCAAGAGCTACAAGATCTCAGGCGAGACAAATTACAGTCATTTGGGTTTTTTCTTTCCTACTCCATTATTTTTTTTTCTCCTCCTTCCTGCACGAGACGGTCTCGTATGCTTTCCAAAAAAAAAAGTTTCCCTTATTCCCTTGTGGGAAAAGCTGACTGAACATGAAAGAATATGAAAAAGGGGTGGATGGAAGAGTGTTTGAAGCTGCACCAAGCCGAGTGTAAAGAGACCCCATCACATCCGAAGAATATTAAGTTGAAATCTTGTCAAGATCCCAAGGTTACCAAGGTTCTACATAGCAAGCTGAATCACTGAATACTCAAACCCAGAAAAGAATGTGTCTTCATAATGAATATATTGAAAACAAAAATGACCTGCTCAAGAAATTCTTGAGAAAAAAGAACCGTTGAAGTGAAGAAAATTGGTCAGGCTGCTTTGTCATTACACGTAATGAGATGAAAGTATTCTTCTGGAAGGTCTCCTGTAGGGTACAGGTGGAGCAAATTACCTGCACCATACCAAAATCAAGCCAAATTCCGCTGTTTAATAATCATAACCATTCTTGCATAGTATTGCTGCCTGGCGTTCAACCACCTCCTCACTTTTCCAAGGACAGCATCCAAACCATTGTCCAGTCTGCTGAGCAGGTGATTGGCTGTCAGCTATACCCTCCCGGAAAAAAAAAGAAAAAATGCCTGACAGCCTCAAAAGTGAGAAAAGTCTGGGGCATAGCTGCTACAGACGCCTTGCTCACTCAGGCAACCACTTCATCCTCAAAACCTCCCTCTGGGATACAGAACCACAGCATTAATGTCATGGTGCTGCGCGCGCTGTCTGCTTCCTCCACTCACCTCCTGCACACCCGGCTCTCACTTTCCATTGTCTTTGTACGCTTGCTGTTTACTCACCGAGATCGTGTAGTTCCAGAGAGCCTCTCGCCTCTGCTCATTACCTGATTGACTGTGTCACCTGCCACCTGCCAGCACAGCTGTGGTGCATTTGTTTACTAATGCTCTGCGTCCATGGAAAGTGTTTTGTGACACCTCATTGCCACCGATGCTCAGTTTGTCCAGTTGTTTACTTCCTACAGGCATTGATTTATGGAAATGTAAATCTCTAAACCACTTTGCAGCAAGAGTTTCATTGACATATCTCAGATTTAAGCCCCATTAACACGACATTTTCAAGTGAAAACGGTAAACTTTCATTGCGTTTTGGGTGTCCATTTACACAACAGTGGTGTTCGCAACCACAACAATGGCGGCCTCCTGAGTGTCATGACTCCCAGTCCATATTCTCCAGGGAATGTATAGTTTTATTGTTGAGAGTCCCCCGAAATAACAATCCAAACTTGTTTTATGTCCATATAAATGTCTGTGTACTCGTCATTGTTACTGTTTATTGTGTAGCGTTCTCTGTGAACGTGTGTGTGTGGTTTCATTACAAAAACAACCAACAATGCCAACGCTTTGTCTGACATGTAACTACACAATTTTCTTTATTTTTGCTGTTTCATTTTCAAAATGCTGCAGTGTAAATGCAAAACTTTTAAGAAAGGAAAATGCAAAAAACAATGTCTTTTCTTTTGGAAAGGTTGTTGGATAAATGGAGCCCAAGTTGTTGGAAATCATTTCCAAACTATGAATGGGACTGACAAAAGACTTTTTGCTTACAAGAACCCAACGTCACAATTGTGACAGTGGGACATTGTGTAAAAATACAAATAATTCTGCCTCCATGCTTACCATGAATTATTAAAGATGAAAAAATACATATACAATAAATATATGTATATAAATTATTTGATCAAAAGAATACATTATTTATTATTATGATTATTATCACCTGTAAAAGAATGATCGAGAGTAAAAAAAGAAACCTTCCTTGCTGAGTGTTCCTGCTGGCAGAAGGAGAGGAAGGAAAGGGTTGCAGCTTTCTTAAAGGGCAAAAATGTCAAGCACTAGAGACGCCTGCAACGAGATGAATGAAAGAATCAGAGCTGCCTTCCTGCCAGATGAGAACAACTGGAGGGAAATCAAGTCGGATTGGAACAGCCAAAGGGAGAACAGAATAGCTTGTCAGTTGAAGAGAGAACAAAAGGAAAAAATAACACACAGCAAAGAAATGAAATCCATCGAAGGTGAGTCGACTGAATGTGGTGGTCAGGAATAGCTGATCAACCGCCGTCAGGGTGAAGCGATGGCTTTTTGAGACGTTGGTGCAGAAAGGCTGTGTTGAGACGGAGGAGTGAGAAAAGACATGAAAGACAAATGTCAAGACAATTAATATCTGCCTTTGCTTCAGAGGCATGGCTGAGTATTTGGCGTTTGATTGAAAACACCAAGAGGTAAAGTTAAACTTCATCCAGGAATGCCAGCACCTACATATGTGAGCCACTATGACATTACAATAGCATAGAGTGAACACATTCACAGAGCTAATAATGCTCACACATCTTGCCATGGAGAAAAGTAATGAACAGAGAAGCTTGTGATCGGATGTAGCATTCAGAGCTGTTTACTGAAGCAAATAAGAACCATCATGGCACACAAAATATGTGACAACAGTTTCCTTATTGTCTATTTATCCCAATAGGTATAGGTAAGAATTACATTTTAATGGCAATTTAGTTATCCTTCTTCCTTGTGAGACATTTTCATAATATCTATAATGATTAGACTCTGGACAGCATAGAAACAGATACCAACTATATTTCAGGGCTGTAATAGGAAATTAAAAGACAAAAAACTAAGACAAAAAAAAATCCTATCTTGCATTCCTGACCCAGTCTGCATCTTTTCCAGTTGATTTATTTTCCCATTCCAACAAATACATTACAAAGCAGCTAGCAGTCATCCTGTATTATCCATACTTATGTAAAGTGACCTATGGGGTGCTGCTCACCACATCTAGTCCGTCCACATATTCCTCTAGACAAATACAATACACCTGCTCGGAAGATGAGGAGTCAAAGGAATCAGAAGAGGAGAGAAAGAAACCGAGATAGAAAAAAGGGACAGTGGAAACACATGGGGAGGCTGAGCAGTCCTTCCCAGCAGCTAGGAAACTGATTATGTGACAGGTGGAAAGACCTCGTCACAAAGCTTACATTTGATTCCATGATGTTGCGGCAATATCCTCCCTCTACTGCAATGCAATCATCCTTTTCCCTTTCTTCTCAGTGTAACTTGGGGGGCTTTAAGCTTTAAGGGGATC
>OMNM01001414.1:29889-45784 GCA_900302745.1 Parablennius parvicornis
GACCACAGTGCCCACTATTATAAAGGTCAGTGGCAGGAGACAGAGAGAAAGAGAGAAATAGAGAAAGAGAGAAATAGAGAGAGAGAGAGAGAGAGAGAGAGAGAGAGAGAGAGAGAGAGAGAGAGAGAGAGAGAGAGAGAGAGAGAGAGAGAAAGAAAGAGAGAGAGAGAAAGACCATACTGAGATTCAAACTCTAAAAACAAAAATGGACAAGATGGTGGCAATGATAGAGCTCCATGTCATTTCAGCTGTCTGGTAAAAAAGGATTGATTAAAAAGTTGCTTAGAGATGCTTAAAGACACAAATGGTGGATATCATACATGAGGAACTATAATCATATTGATTAAGCACTTCTTCCACACATTGTGGTTAGTTGTATTGAACGGGACTTCTTCAAGTCATGTCGATGTGTTTCCACCAACTATGCTGTGCCACCCTCAGGCCCCAGAAATCACCATTGTTTTTGAGTTTTTGTTTTAGAAATGTTTCACGTTTAGACTTTTAGCAAATCTTTAGAAATTACCTCAGTGCATGAAATGGCCGAAATGCTGAAAATGACAGTTTGAGAGTTTATTCGTTTAAAACAGGGACAATACATATTTATGAACGTACACATGTAAATATGTAAGATTATAGCCAATGGCTAATTCCCATCTTTTGTCCCTTCGAAAGGTTGATGTCAACAACACAAGACAATAAAATCAATAAAACAACAGTCGTAACAAGTAGAACAGTTTGTCTTCGTGGCCAGTATGAGCAGGAGGAATAATTACAGAGAGAGAAAAGAAAGAAAGAAATCCAGAACAATGAAACAGTACAGTGGATAAAGAGACATACAGGCCAACGGTCAAGGGACCAAACGTAATTTGCTAGTGTTAAATGCTAAAACTAGATATCAAGAGCTGATTAAAGTGCAGAGTGCTGAGGTGATAAAGTCTTAGATGCGTAATTATATTGCAGATTGACCGATTGCACAGTAGATATAAAGTGCTATTTTTAGTGCACAATACTCATTACATTATTTACTTACCAGCAATGGCAATTGTATGATACTGGGAGAACCCATTTTTAATAAATATAAAGTGTGTCTTGCCTTGTATACAAATGACGTAGAATATGATGGAACAGATTGGAAAATACTTTCATTTCCACCTAATTTGTTTGTTTGTTTATTTATTTAGTTTTAGTATTTCTTCTTTTCCCACTCCTCCCAGCTATTTACCACAGACAGGCAGACAGACAGACAGACAGACAGACAGACAGACAGACAGACGTACGCACGCACGCACGCAATTTTATCTGTAAATATTGTCTCAAATGTCACTTTGGCATCTTTGGCACTGTCTTGTATGTATGTTGCAAAATAAAATGAAATGAAAAAAAAAAAAAAAGTTTGTCGGAAATGCCAACACAAACCCACTGGAACACAAACAGACCTGGAAACAATAAACACACCTGCAATCTTGTGGATGTTTGATCCTGACAGCCAAGATTGAGAAATTCATAGATAAATTCTCTGAGAAACAAACGTGAACAAAACTTTTTTTCTGTCATTATCTCATAACAATTTATCTGCCATGGTACTTTGTGGGTTACATTTGCGATTGTGAGCAAGTTTTTGCACACAAACTGCATTTTTGAAGTTCATTTGTGAGATCAAATGTTACTCCTATGATATAATAATGTCAATGATAGAAATCAATCTTTTTGTTAAGGATCACATGAGTAGAGTAAAAACTATGGCTGACATCAATATATTACTGTGCAAAGGGATTATGCACATGCAAGCCTACATGCACATAAGACACACACATCCCTACACATACACACGCTCTCATAATGCCCTCCTCCTTGTCTGCCGTGAATTTTTGATATGATGCCTCCAGCTAAGTTAGGAAGAAGCAAGTGCAGTACATCTTGAGAATTAGTCTGTTTGAATTTCTAAGTGTGTGAGGATATACAAGAACTGTGTGCTGGCCCGGGTTGTGCCACAGCCCACTCACAGCATACACATTTCCCTGCGTTGTCTTACACCCGTCAAATTCTTGAGGTTCAGAGGGATGCCAGGGTGGGGAATTCATGGTTGTTTTCTGTGTGCTGTACGAACCTCAGGGCTGTTTCCCACCGTCAGCTTAGAGTCGAACATCTGAGAAGAGCAGCTTCCATCTTCTCATGAATGCAGGGATACGCAAGATAATATCACTGAAGGGAAACATTAATACGAACACAAATTCACAGTGAACAAGACCAATCAGAGATTTCTGACGTCCGCCAAAGTTGACGCAGAAGGAAAGACATATTATCTGCATTGTAATTCTAATTTTCATCTTGATTGGGTTTCCATGAAACAATCTGAAGGTAGTATCTTTCCAATTGATACATGGGTGAATAAAAATGTGGTGAAGATCTGTCATGTACTTTTGATATGATCCTCATTTGAGACCCCAGAAATTAAAATACAGATCAAGAATTTGGATCCAGATTCAGATTCCGGATCACTCCCAAAGTATAATGGAGTAATCTGGGGACTAAAATCCATCTCCGGTGAAAATTTGGTGCAGTGTCTGTTGTATAGATAAACTGTGTGTGTGTGTGTGTGTTTGTGTGTGTGTGTGTGTGTGCGCTTTGTCGATCAGAGTCACGGTTTAACCACAGTCGCCGGTCATTCAAACTGTTCGATCACTGCTTTTTTTCAGGCAAAATTTCTGTTTCCTCATTCATTTGAATGAGAGGAGGCAGACCGGGGTATTCGGCGTTCCGACCTTTGACATCCAAGAAAATGGAAACCGCGCGATCATTTTATTTTTATTTTCATTATTTATTTCATTGTGTTTTGAAGCCGGTAATATATTCATCCTCAGAGGAGATAGCGTTTCTGTGAAGGCCTTTTTTAGGCAAAAAATCTTACTTTGAAAGTTAAACTGCAGACTTCCTGTTGAATTTAGGTCAGGGGTATCGGCGCGCAACGTCTCAATGAGACGAACATATGAGTTTTTGTTTGATCTCCCTTCGACATTCCTACGAGCAGCGGTGGCTGTTTTAGTCTTTCTAGGTGGCGATAGAGATCAAATTTGGCACTCGGGGTTAATTTTAACATTTTCTGAAAATATTTAGCAGTCCTGATGAGCGTGCCAAAGTTGATGAGCTTTTGAGTGTGTTTCGGGGGTCAAATTTGGGTTAGAGGGACCTCGAACCAGTAAGCGATCAGCAAGGCTCGGCACAGCCCAGGAGCCACTGGGAGAGGGCCCGTAGCTGTTTTCAAAAAAATCATATCTCTTGGAGATCATATTTGATTGACTTGTAAAAATTCAGGGATCTATAGGATGGTAATATCTAGTAGGATGCAAAATTTAATCAGGATCGGATCTAGAATAAGGTTAGGAAAAATTCCGGAAGTTAAAATTGGCAACCCTATTTATGAGTTTCAAAAATCATAACTCATAGAATTTTGTTTCGATTCTCTTGAAATTTGACATGTGTATTTGGGGCATCATTGCCCTGAATTGTGCTAAATGCCGTCTGGATCTGATCCAGATTAACGATATGGCAGCACATTAAAGTGGAGAAAATTTAACATTGAAAACGCATTTGGCGGAGGTCTGCGCTCTCAGAGTGCTTTTCTAGTTGCACATGTCTTAAAGTTTGGCATTGCTGCTTATGATGTTCACAATCAAAAATGGTTGAAGAAGTTGCTTTGAATTCATTTATGTTGGGCTTGTCAGTTTAGAAACAGCAAAATGAGGTCACAATCAGAATTTGAAACAGGATAACTTCTCAATTATCTAAGCATTACCATTCAAAATGAAAAGGTCAGTCTCTCATTCTGGGGTAGCGCGGATTCATCTCCTGACTAAAGTCAGACAGTAGACTCTCTCGACTGATCCTGAGTGTTTGGGCTTGTGTTCTGAGAGTCTGATGATGAGGGTGAGGAGCAAGCTGGTCCAAAGAGCCTGTGATCTGAGCGAGTGAAAGTGCTGGAGCTGAGGAGAGGTGAGGCGAAGGAGGGAAGACATGGGAGAGAAAAAAGAGACAGAAAAAAGCACACAAAGATCCTCTTGAAACAGGAATGGAGCCAAACTGACAAGTTAGAATTGTGTTTCCACTTCACTGTATTCATCAGTTGTCCCATGTAATACAGGTCCAAAATGTATGTGTCAAATTGAACTATGGAGGTAATGCACAATATTTATGGCTAATTCTCATCTGCATTCGTAATGCTGTCAATATTTTTGGTGCTAAAAATGCCTCAGTAACGTACAGCTGTTGTACAACAAAATTACTTAGTATGAATTTCACTGTTTCACTGAAAACCAGTCGGTAATCTTGTGTTGATTGTGATTAAATTTGGTAAAAAAGGGAAATAGTTGGAGTTATAACTACAATGCTGTTTGGAATGTCACTTTGTGTAAAGATGCACCTAAAATATTTTCACTTTCCACAAAGCAGTTTCTGTACAATGCTGACTGAAATTGTTAAAGCTTGTGAAGATTGCATCCAAAATACTAGCAAAGCCCCCTGATGCACAAAAGGACACCAACTAGCTTTAGATCAAATCTACTTATTATTCTGTGAAGGCCAACAATTCAAAGTGCCACTATTCAACTGCTCTACTCAACAGTGAAAAAAGCCAGCGTGACGTGTGGCCACCTTGTGTGTATGTTTTTGTGTGCATGCACACCAAACGGCGGCTGCTGTGGTGGCGTATAACAACATGGATCTGGCAAAATGCTTCCGTGCAAAAAACTGTCACAGTTCAGTTCAGAGGAGCCTTAAGCACAACACGGGAAACAGCAGCTGAAGAAGAAGAAAAAAACTGAAGAAGACGCGAGCAGGTTTACTTCAAAGTTGCAGAAGGTGATCCTGGAAGTCTGTGGAACCAGACAGGCAGCTGGAAAATGACAGTGTGTAACAGGCAGGGTTAACAAAAAAAAAAAAAAGAACAGACAAGGACATAAAGTACAAGGTAATGTCTAGAGAGCAATGGCTACAAGTCTCAAGTGACAATTCAATGAAGGAAATGTAGCGAACCTGAAGTATAAACACTAAAATGGTGAAGGATGGCAGTAAAAACAGAAAGCAGCTTTTGCAAGTCGGTGTCAGACAGGAAACAATGTTTTGTTTTTCAAAAAACACAAATGACAAATACTATTTAATTAAAAGAAAAGGTATAGGAAACAAATGTATCTTAGTGAAATACTTCTTTTTTTCAAACAATGCAATTTATAAACTGAACATGTATTAAAGGTTCTGCATAAAAGAAGTAACCAGTAAGATAACTGAAAGCAATACATTTCACTTATACAGCATTTCCATTGATTCCTTTCATACTTTACATTGTTAATCACTTGTTACTGTAAATCTACTCACGAACTATTTATTATGGCCATGGTTAGCATGCACATGTAGCAGTGTTTCAGAAAAGTCACTTTTTCCAAATTTTTCACGCTTTCAAATAGTACCACGAGAAAAATGAACCTCTGGCTGGAGGCTGACACCAGTAAAATGGTGCCTTGTTTAGTTAGAGTGCTGATAAGGTATTCCATTATTTGTGGTATTTTCATCCCCATCTTCATCTTTTAAGGGATTTAGAACCCTGTAACGACGTGGACTTGGCCCCCGTGGTAAAATCTGAATAGCTTTCTGAAGATTAAAACACAGTGTTTATGGCCCATTCATCAGACACACTAAGTTTGAATTGCTGTCACAGAAAGATTCACTCACTGATCTTAGAAGTTTATTTTTTCCACTTTTGAAAGATTACACTGTAGAAGCGTAACCTTTTGGCAAACACGGTTCAGTATTTCACTTAAACATTCAAAGCAACATTTGTTCCATTGTGAGAGTTTTCTTGTCCTGTCCAATATGCTCTTGAGAAGTTCGCTAACCCAGAGTAACTGCAGCAGAAAATTAACTGTCAGAGCTTATAAATTTACTGCCTTAAACTCTCTCCTTTGGCTCTTTCCCCGCACTGCAGTAGACTGCACGGTACATTTACTTATTAATATCATTTACAGTTTATCCACTGAGTGTTTTATCTTACGTGTCACACGGAAACAACAAAGTCCTTTTCTCTTTGAGGGATGATATTTGTGTAGCACCTGCTTCCAAAGTTTTGAAAAGTTACTTTCTCAATCCGTCTTTCATGAATAAACTTCACTTAGTTCGTCGTCTTTTTTTGATCAAAGTCAAAAATTGTTTTTTGAGGGCATTTTCCTCCTCTCTGCCCTCAACCTGTCCACCACAGGGCTAGATCTGCTTTCATCAGCCTCATTTACTTTTTTTTTCTATCTTTTTCTCATTCTCCACTGATTCTCTCCGAGATGGACTGTTTTGACCTCAAACCCAAGGGGTTAACAATTTCTATAAACCTTTTGCGACAGGAGCCATTTGGAGAGCAAAACCAAGTGTATGACTCTTTCTGTCTCTCGTTCTGTCCTTTCTTTCTGACATTAGGCTAAGTCGGGCTACAGTCTGGACACTCCATCACTGAAGAAATACATAGACACAAGCAAACAAGGTCAAGTTTCTAATTAAGCAAACTCCACACAGAAATGAGGTCAGAACACCAATCATTATTAGTTGATTGAAATAAACTTTCAACACTCTAAATACTGGAAATCTTTGTTTTCCAAGACTATTTTTGGACTTTTTTTTTTTTTTACAGAATGTCTTGTTGAAAACATTTAACTCTGTTATGGATCACTCTTTGGTGGAGGAAGAGAGAAAAGAGAAGCTCTCAGGTAGGTACACCTGCTGGAGGTAACGACAGGCAGCCGGAACAATTCACTGTTGGCTGACACCTACAAGATTGGGAGCCTTGAAAAAAGGCTACATCAGGGTATCCCAGTAATTACTTTTCCATCCGTCCTGCCATCTGTCGACTAAACCCACTTCAGCCAGAGCTGGGCAGCTGGACTCTATCCAAGCCAACACTGTCGGGTCTTCCTCTCTGGCCTTCTTACATCTCTGTGTCTTACCTGTTTCTTCTTTTCTTGTTTTGTTTTGATGCTCTCCTGTCTCATCTCATTCGCTGCACGTGTCTTCCTGTCCTCCCTTCCTCTGTCCGTCTCGTTTTCCCCTAATGTGATTCACCAGTCTTCCCCTCCCCAAGTGTATAGAAACCCTCTTCAATCATGTGTCTGTGCCAGATTGTCTTTGTACCATTATGGCAAGACATACTGTGTATTCCCTTGTGTTTTGGATTTTCTTGTGTTTGGGCTTTTGGATTACTTTCTTGCAATCTTCGTCTGGATACCTTCGCCTGGGCTGAACTCTAAAATAAACTCTTTGAACTTAGCCTCTTTTAAAGAGTCGGTTTCTGGGTTTGCCACTGATCTGTGACAGTCAGTCCATTACACTCAAAACACAGATAGAGAATCACTCACACACAGTATCAAATTATTCCAATAAGCATATTGGATTGTGGGAAGAAACTGGATTAAAGCCACACAGGAAGAACATGCAAACTCCTCAAATTGGGCATTTGGTAATTTATTGGCAATCAAAAGGATGAATGGCAATCACTTTATCACTTGTTAATCATGAGAGACATTTTTCAAGTGAAAACAGCAAATTTGTGTTGTATTTTGGCGGTATGTTTTAACAATCGTGTTTTTGTGACTCACTGAATTATTGCATACAGTCAGTGTTTTCAATGTTTTGAAAATTCACCACTCTTAGTTTCTTTGAGAATTTAACTTATGTACTTAACTTTCCGTATCATCATTATCAAAATCTTATTGTCTCATCATGACAATGTTTTGAAATAAAAACAATGCAGTTCCTGTTTGATCTGGCCTCGGACACACGAGGGAAGGAGGTATTTATACACAGGGGAAGCAAGGAGACGCAGGTGAACCAATGAGGGTAATTAAACACAGGGAGAAAGGTAATTAGGTAATTAGATGGATGGAGGGAGGACGAACAAGAGAAACAAGTGTGCATATACACACCATCAAGACAGGCACAAATAATACAGACAAAAACAAACAGGTGACAGACATTCGGTTCACGGGGAAACGGTCGGAGATCTGACACAAGGTGCATACGTATAAACAGGGGTATTTTTAGCAGTTACTGCAAAAGTGTACATTTAACCACATATGTTGGAACCATCCATATATTCAATGTGACATTGAGTGGAAATGAACACATTTAGTGGTTATTGGAGGGTTTGCTGTTGTTCAGATGTCTTCATAACTTTAGGCGATTAATATGTTGGTTATTCCTGCATGTCATAGAACAAGGGGTTAGGTAGAGTAAGGTTTTCTCGTTCCACAACTAACCATGAACTGAAGGAAAAACCAAAGACTAAAGCAACATACAGGCTGTTGGCCAGTGTAATATATCAGGGTTATTATGGAATGTCTGCTCTATAGACAACACAAGCGGAGACAACATTTTGGATTGGCCTGAGTAATGGATGTCCAAAGTGATTTCTCAGAGACAGCATTGTGAATTCAGCTTGGATACCAGTGAGGTTTGATTGGCTGTGTTCAGCTACATAGTTGGCCACCTGTCAGCCCTTCTGGGAAATGAATTTCTGCCTTTTTCTGCCTTTTCTCTCTTCCATTGGTCAGTGCTTTCATTTTACTGTTTGTGAGTAAATTTCATAACAATGAACAAATGGAGCATCATAAAGATGATTATGCGCTTCGCACATATTGGGATTATATGTGTTTCTGCCATAAATGCAAAATAATTTTCCAAAAAGAGCAGAAGAGTGTGTATTTGAATTTTTGGGGGGGGATTTTGTAAAGTGATTTCAATTACAGAATTATGTTGTGCAGTCGTATTGGTGTTCCGCATAAAAATATGTAGTTGATTTGCATATATGAGCAAAACGGGTAGAAAATCTGGATTCTCCTCATTCCATATTGGCAGTAACGTTAGGTATGCTCAAATGAGACTATTCATCCCAAACTGTATTTCAAATCAATAGAGAAAAAAGCCTGCAAAGAAACTAAAGAGGGCTGGCATGACCAAAAATTACAACACACTGAATAAATCACACAGGCTTCTTGCAACAATGATTCATAATAGACCCGGTCCAAGAAACTAAATACTCTGGATATTTTCATTGCCCAACAAATATCTTCTACTGGTTTCACAGACTTTTTTGGTAATTCAACAAGCATTAAGCTTTCCTACTTTTCAATAAAGTTAAAAGCTTTCCACTGCAGTCACCCTGAGCGGGTGTTATACAGTCTAGACGGCTGTAATAATCTTTAAAGACCTTGTATTTACACAGAAATTAAACGGACAATAAAACAAAAGACAGAGGGCAGAAATTCTTTCCCAAGGTTAGAACGAGCAGAAAAACTTTTTCACATTGTAAAATAGATGGATCTGTTGAGGGTCTTCAAGAAACTCTGTCTTTATTTAATTAACCAATAAAGAACGGGTGACACCAAAACAGCTGGGCTCAAAACTTTGTGGATCAAAGTGTAAACGAAGGCATGGATGAGGCAAAAAACAACAACATACACATTATTATTACAGATTAGATGATTAAACGCTCCACTATTTTACACTTGTTCATGTCATCATGCAGAGCTTAATTTAGCCCATACTTTCTGAAGATTACTTTAGTGTTTAGAGTTAACTGTGGTATTTATGGTGTAAGTGCCTCTTTTTGTGTGTTTTTTTGTCATATAGAAAGGGAAGTGGCAAAGTGGCCATTCCTGTAATGTGTGGAAAAGGGCAATATATAAAGACAGCTGAGGGATGGTAAGTGGGTTGATATTGAATAATGAATGAAACATCTGTGGCACAAAGAAGAAGAGGATTACTGTTGAGATCCACAATAAGTAAAATTAATTATAATCTCTCAAAATCATCTTTTTTAGATTATTTCACTAAGTCAACTGTTTGATTAGCAACTGTTATTATGTGTTTCCAATTTCTTAAAATCAGCTCATGAATCCATAATACTCGAAAAAATGCTGTTTGCTCCCCATACATGAATACTGGTGTGAATTCAATATACATGTTGGGGCTAGAGCAAGTTGGATCCAAAAGCTTACTCAGAGGTGAAGTTGATGATCGAAAGGTTTTTAAACTGAGTTTTGAGAGTCTGATGGTGGAGGACATTGAGGATCAAGCCGATACAAAGAGACTGATCAAATGGAGAAGGGGAGCTGAGGATGGTTGAGTCTTCCACACAGACATTTGACTCGGACCACGAGCCACAACGAAGGCAAACCCAAGTGGGGTAAACAGGCGATCTGGCAATGGCTGAAGGAAGAGTCTTTATACTGGGCATCGATAAGATGATGAACCTCAGGTGTGCCAGAGAGTCATGTAGACTCCGCCCACCACAGAGAGAGAGAGAGAGAGAGAAAGAGAGACAGACAGACAGAGAGAAAGGAGGCAAGGAAAGGAAAAAAACACAAAAAAAGCACAGCAGAACCCATGACAATACAGACATCAGTTCCCTCAATATGCTTGGTTGTTGGAGGAAATCAGATCACTGACTGAAAAAAAAAAAAACCTAACACAAATGCACATGGTGAACATGCAAACTCAAATCAGAGACACTCCAGTGTCTGGAGGAAAAAAAATCACTTGACTTAATACTTCAAAGTGTTTTAACCAGGTTTGATTGAATGACTCATTGCTGGTCCTTGGGGATCAATCAAGTTGAGTTGTTGAAGGAAATCACTTTACCTAAATGTGCTCAATTCAACTAATTTCCTTTTAGAGTTAAGAAGTAGACTGTAAAACCCAACATGGGGATGAGTAATTTAACGAAGATTGGTGGGGAAAAGCCTTTTGAGTCATTAAACGATTAGTTTATTTGTTCAGACAGACACACACACACACACACACACTTGGCATGCCTGCTTTAACACCAATGTCCTCAAACCTCAGGAGATGCTCACTTCAGACATAAAAAGCGACTTTAAACAAAAGAGAAATAGTTGCACCGGCAGCACTTTGGCGCAGTGATCAGCCATCTGGCCTCACCGCAAGAAGGCCAATGTTCAAGTACTGACTGGGGCTGGGCCCGATTTCCTCCCATGACCCAATTGATTGGTGAATTGGTGATCTTAAATTTCCCCCTGGTGTGAATATGGGTGTTTGTCTCTGAGTGTTTGTCCTGTAGTTTACTGGAGACCTGTCCAGGGTAGATCCTTTCCTCACCCATAGTAAATGGATGGATGGATGGATGGATGGATGGATGGATGGATGGATGGATGGATGGACATTGTTTTGTGCTTTTGCAGCTGAGTTTTAAAAAGGTCACTCCAGTTGATTTATAAGATTAATGTGAGAGTGAAAAAATGACAGAATGCTGATGGAAATTTAGAATACACACTGAACCGTGACGATTAATAGTGCTCAACTGCACTGATTAAGATGCCATTAAAGGGATTGTACTTACTTCTGCAAGCTGCAAGTTATTTCACTTCTAGACAACTAAATTAGGTCCATTCATTTTTTATCCATTACCAATGGATACATTTTTTAACGAAAAAAAAAAGACAAAAAAGAAAAGAAAAGTTCATGATGCCTTGAACTCTTTGATGAGATGTGGGATTGCACGCGGCGCGGCCAGTGGAAGCCCAATTACTGTGTAAACACTGCCACCTTCTGGACGTTGGTTAACTTTTAGTTAATGGATATTTTATGCTCTCTTTATAGGAAATCACTACATGTCTGCATTTAACTCGAGCTCTCGATTTTAAACAATCAACAAAACCTGTCTGATCAAACATCTTGCACACGTACGATTTGAAAATGTGCAATCTCTGTGTCTGTGAATGCGTCTGTGTGTGGATTATGTACTTGAGAGCCCTTTTGGTTTTACAGTTTTACAGTTTCTCTTGGGAATAGAAACTGGAAAAATGTGATGACACAAGAATGTTTGAATTTCTTTCCAAATACTGTCTGTATTCTCCCCTATTGCGCAGTTTACTCAGCAGCCTGCAGCAGCACCAAAGGTTTTGGAAATGAGTTTCACAGAAACTTAATGCAGGAAGCATGACATTCTTTTATATAGTGCCAATGTAGGCATGGCTGGATTCCCCTGAATGTAAAACCAAAGGTAAATGATATTTTGGGGTTTTTTAGACAGTTAAAATCCACAATGAGATTGCTTTCGGGGAATAATCCGGTGTAAAATGCATTTGTATGCAAGGATTATTTTTTTCTGTCTGGGAAGGCAGTCCAAACACAATCAGTTTAAATACATGCATCTGTCGCAAAGTTATTCACACACACGCACACAAATGAGAAAGATGCCTGCTAGAATGTATTAACAATATTTATTTACTATAAGTTCCAGTGTTATTTTTTTTCCTATTTCATTTCAACCCGACAGTAAGAACAAGATGGTATGTTTTTGATTCTTTTTCATCTTTACATATGTACAGATTGGTTTTACTATAGGCAATATATGACATTTTTTTTATATACACAACCCCATACACCACCTTGTGCACCACACGCCAGCCTATGGCCAAGATAGAAGATGAGATGTTGAACATAATAAGGGTTAAAAACCTCACATTTCTACTGATTGTGGTCTCTTTCCCCTATGTCTCCTGCAAAGAGAGGGTAGAGTAAGCTAATCTCAGTTTAGCCTTTTCAACTTTCCATACTTTCTCTGTGGGAAGAATAAAGCCAGAGGCTTTAGAAGAGAGGAAAAAAAAGCTTCTTCTTCTTTTTTCTAATGTTGACAGTCAGTATTCAGGGCAGAGGGACACTATGGGGAGATGGTGAGTGAAATCTACAAAGACAAAAGATTTTTACCCTGAAACCACTGTAAGACAAAGAGGAGGTAAAAATGGACCCTTTTGACATTTAACCCCTTCCATCCACTGTATTTATAAATCAATGTGTGAAGGTTCTTTTGCTTTCACAATTGATCAATGGCAGTGAAAAAGGAAGAAATCAAGCAAAACGAGCTGCAATGATTCTTCCACAATGATAAACACAACATTACTGAATTCCGATACTGAACAAAACACAAACATATTTGATACTCTGAGTCATTTTCACAATGACTACAAGGCGAAAAAATAAAATAAAATAAAATCCAGGATTATTGTTGGAGTTCAGAAAACCAGTGTTGGCTATTATCCACCCTGTCCAGATTTAAATCTCTGTTTATGAATATGTAGATTAGGTGTCAATATCACTCTACTAATATTGATGTATATCTTTTGGTTAATATTTATTGTTCATGTTATCCAAATAATTGGTGGAATTATATACCTTTTACAAGAACTTAACTGAACAATCCATTATTCTCAATAATAGATGAAGTCAGTTCAATCTTTTATACAAAACACTATATTTAAAAACTACATAAACTGTTTACACTGCTCTAGTATAAAACATGTCTTGGGTGGTTGATGTCGAGATACTTCTTGTAAGTCTTCCATAGGTAAGATTTGAATAAAACTCTTTTCTCCCCCAGAAAAACACAGAGAATAATTCATTTAAACAAAAAGGAGAAAAAAAAAGTCAACACTCTTTTTTTCAATACTGCATGTAAATCGTCTCTCTGTCAATTATTGCATCAAAGTTATTAGAAATTCTCGTGCACTCAGGCACAAAGAAATGAGCATTGCTAGAATTGGGAATGCTAATAAATCAGACTGTTAGTCGTCTTGTGTAATTTGGTTAAAATACAGATAAAAAAAATGATCAGAAACACAGTGTGACCTTCTACCATTTACATCCTACTGCAGGAGTTTTTCTTAAAACATGTTGCCATTAAAGCACACTGCAATCACCTCAAATCCTGTAACGAATAGACAATAATAATAATAATTTTTAAAAAAGCATTTAAAGCAATACCAGTGTCAACCAAACCCAGTGTGGTGTCTGAAGTTTTATAATTAAGACACATGAGTTGTAAAACATGTATCAGACATGTTGTGTTTTCTGTGACTCACACGCCAGCCTACTGTTGTAATATTTACAGTTAAAAGAGAAGTCTTTCTCATGGAGGGTGGGGGAAATGACTTTAAAATATGTATTCTTTTGTGTTCCAATAAAGCATTTATAAATATCTTTAGCAGTGGGGGTGTCCCCCCAAAACTCTGGACATGTCATGTCTCACACAAATTAGTATTTTTTTTGGCTTAACTGTGGACTAATGATTTTACATTAGAAAACACTAATATAAGAAATAAAACAGTTAATTATTTAAAAAATTAATTAATTAATTAATTAATTATTTAAAAAAATCTGTTTTGTGAAGTTTTCAACTGATTTAACCTTTTTTTTAATAATTTAAATTAATCTCTGTTACATTTCCAATTGATACCATTCTAAAATGGTATGTTTCAATTAATAGCTTAATAGTTTCACCCTCCTAGAAATTTAGTTTCAACATGATTTCTTCTCAAAAATGAAAGACAGGGAATCAAGCTGCTGCATGCCCACTTAAAACACTTCAGTCCCCCCAAAGGAAGTTCCACACTCTGTCCCAAGCCACATCACTAACCATGGAAATGGACCAAGTGTGCATAACATTAAGAAGGGGGAAAAATCACTGCAGGATGAAATCAGGGATAAGGTAGCTTTTCTGAAAACCAAAAATCAAGCACTTGTACCATGTAACATGTATCATTTTGCATGAGTAATAAAGTCCAGTTATGTTTGACGGGTGAAGCATGTTATTAGTAAGACTGAGTTTATAAGACAGCAGTTTTCATATAAAATTGCTCTGAAAAGTGCAAAAAAAAAAACATGATTAAAATATTTAATTCTGTGTAGTATATTAGTATTGTATTGCACCCGGTGAAGCCTCCCCATCTCTAAAGCTTCTAAGGCCATTTCATCCATCATCCTTTCAGTCGTATACTTTCATTCTTTTGGTTGCTCCCAACACCCATCAAAACATTCACTTCTGCGATGTAGCGATCAGTAGTGTCAATTAAAACATCACCATTGTGAGGACAAGTTGTGAGAAATAAAACTGACTTCAGTTGTTAGCCTAAATCAAGGGACTCATGCACTTATGTGGAAATCCAAACTTGTTTATGTATGACCATGCAGTATGGACACAGCGGAGATGACAATGCCGTGCGTTGCTTTGAGTCCAATGAAAACTTCAACAGAAACTTAGTAATAAAAAAGAAAAGAAAAAAAAAAAATAAAGACACACAATCATCACAATGATCCAGCCCTGAAAATACTCTGAGAATCCAGGTTCTGTGGGATGGTTCGCTTCATTCTTGTGAAACCATCCAGCACCGTCCCAGGGAAATCCATCCAACACGGGGATGATCAGATTCAATGTAGTACTTGCCTACGAAATGAAAAGTTTCTGTCCATCAAGAATTGGCATTAAACGAACTCTGCGCTGTAAAATCCCAGTTTGTTTGGTGATAAAAAGGTCGAGACATACAGAAAGACACAATTGTAAAGGGCAGCGGGCTGTTTCAGCCCATATTCAGTCTGTGGATTTTCAAACATCACAACCAAAACACTCTGTGAGTCTTTTTTTTTCAAAGCGAAAAGTTCATGGAAACGGGTTTCAAACAAGCGAGCCCGCTCTGCTCTGGGCGGGCACCATGACTGGCACCGCCCCCATCCGTTCCAGCGTAGCCTGGCTCACGGCGTACGAGTGCGTATGCTGGCCGTGTGTGGACGTCACCACCGGTTTGAGGCTCACAGAGCCGTTGCTACGCACCATGGCGGGAGGGGATGGGGCAGAGTTTGTGGTGACCACCAAAGTCTTGGGTGGGGGGAGCGTGTGGCTGCCGTTGGCGAACGAAATCGCTGTCGTTGTTGTGGGCGGTGCATGACGGGACAGCGGGGTCGAGCCTGGAGCCGTGACGGCCGTGTGGCCGTGCGTCGTGTTCTGGGCCTGTCCGTGTCCGTGTGCTCCGTGAGTGGCAGCCGAGAAGGTCTGCCGGGTGTCTCCGTTGTAGCG
>OMNM01001414.1:45804-59920 GCA_900302745.1 Parablennius parvicornis
CGTGTAGGAGTTGGTGTCATAGTTTGGTTTGGGGTTGTGCCAGTAACGACTGTTGTATGTGTTGGTGGACGTCAGCGTGTCATTTTCTGAGGATGAGGCATCCGCATGGAAAGCCTTCACTGAAGATGACCTCTTGGGAGGAAGGTCATCTTCCCTGTTGAGGAAATATAAACAAAGTCAATTGAATCTGACAATAGTGTAATATAAGAAAAAAAATTCCCAAATAACAAAAGGCAAGACCCCACTTACACAACGTTTGAAGTAAAAACATGTTTTTAAATGTTCCTTTCAGTAAAGTTTCGTGTTTACGTGACAACATTTTGAAAACGATGCTCATCAGCAAGGCAACAGCAGAAACGTAGAAAAGTATGCGATTAGCATCGAGGGCCACTGGTGTATTTTTGTTAGGAAACCAAAGAGAAACAAAAAGCCACAAAAAGCCTTCATTAGCTACTAACTTCAGCTCTTATGTAATGTCTACCAGAGATGAACACAAAAGGCTCTTGTGGCTTGTTGTTTATTTGAATGCAAGCTACGGTTGCCGGCTATGTCAGTTTTATAATTGTTGATCTGTCCAAATAATATCAAATTATGTTTGTATGAAACTAACCATGCATAATATGTTTGTACAATTTAAACAGATCTGCTGGGTTGTTAATTAAATAGATAAAAATATTAGCAGGAGAGATACTGTTTTCTTTCTAGGTGTCGTCTGTAACCATAATATAAATCATCTTCTCATGGTGCATTCTGGAAACATTTCTCAAAACAGTTCTACTAATAAAAGTTGCAAACTGTAATGTCAAAAAGGAAATGTTTTATTCCACTATTCTCTGGTTCTTCTTGGTTGAAAAGATCAAACATAGGCAAGTTACTAAAGCAAAAGTCTCCAATAAAAATTTGTTTTTTTTTTAAATACCAGCAAATTGCAGAAAACGCACCAGCTGCCTGAAGCAGGAATGCCTTCTAACCTTTACCCTAAAATATAACCTGAAAATATCATCACTTGACAAACTGTGTTTTGCTTCAGGTGTTTTCAGAATCCACAAGAACAGACTTGTGATTTAAAATTTTTTTTATTGTATATATAAAAACATGAAGTTTTTCCTTTTCAGTCACTTTTGCTTGCTCATGTGGATTTGTTGGCTTTCCTCTGTAAAAGTGCCCTGAAATGACATAGTTGTATTCTGTGCTACAGTATATACATAAACTTCCATTGAATTAAATATGTGAAACGTTCTCACCACCTTATTTCTTGCTCTTGTCACCTTTAGAAAATGAATGTGTGTATTCTTGTGGGGTGATCCACCATAAGCCACACACGTTTTATTTTGTAGGAACATTAAAAACACTCATACCACTAAGAAAAAACATAATATTATCAAAAACAACATTTTATAAGGATATCTTAATTTTAGTCCCATTCAATCTCTTTGTTCAGCCAACGAATTTATTACCAAATTTAATCCATCGATTGTGGTTAAGCTTTAAATATAAAAAATATATACATCTTTATTTTGAATTGAAGAAATACACAAAGATTCCTAGTATTTCTACGGAGTTTTTCCGTTTACTGCACCTGGAACCAAAAATAAAACCAACAACATGTAAAACATTATTGCGGAAAAATGAAAATTATCGATGGAAGCCAAACCTAATTTCATTGGGGATCTCCTCTTCATCATACTTGTTCTTGTTCTTCCAATAAAAGAGTGTGACGACCACTAACAACGAGCAGATGACAACAGCCAGGATTCCCGTGGCGATGGTTCCCGCGATCAGACCGATGCTCTGAGGTTGCGCTGCAAAACAAAAACAAGCAATGCAGCAAACAGGTTTGCGTTCTCTACTTTACACACTTGTCAGTTAAGTGACTGCAGGGCAGATTCCTCATACATTTTTCCACATTTTCAAAAACTATTATATTCATACTGGGTTCTGTATATTATCATCCTCAGCATAATTTTGAATGTTTTTGTGGTCAGCATCAACCAGCAGCAGTCCGTTCATGTGGGATGATCGTCAGCTGGTCGTGTTTCATATCTAAAAGTTTGTATGGTTTCCCTGTGCGTGCATAGCTTTCCTTTGGTTTCCTCTCACAGTCCAAAAAATATGCATCTGAGGTTAATCAGTGAATTTGAGACGCCTTTTTGTGTGAATGTGAGATTTTGTGGTTGTTGATCTCTCAGTGTTTGTATGCCATGGACTGGTGAGCTGTCCAGGCTGTATCCTGCTCTTGTCCATAGTTATCAGGGATCAGATTAAATTAGATCAAGCTGTTTGAAAGATGAATGTATAGATACAGATACAATTTAAATATTTAGTTTTTCCCACAAGCAGCACATTAAAACATACAATAAGTAGTTTGCAATGCATATACTTATGTAATTTGTCTAATATTCCTTTTTTCTGCGGTTAAAAGACTTTGTTTGACAAACAGCCTCAGCAAACAGTCACGATTTTTCCGATAGTGAGTGCTGGCCTGTCATGTACTGTCAGATGGCAAAAATAAATCCATGTTGCACTCCTCACTGTCAAGCTATCCAAACTGTCTGACCCCATTGACCTGAACCAACTCTGGTTTTTCTCTGTGATCATGTCAGATGTAGAAATTGCTGCTATGTGCAAGATTTATCTCACTCAATTTGGTGGCATTGTTTATCTGCTTATGTCTCCCTCTGACAAGTGTCACTCAAAGAAATAAAACTTCCCAGCTTTTTTTCCCCCACCTGTCAGCATTAGAAACAGACAAGGAGGCAGCTTGCTTTTATCTATATTTGTAAATCCCTGAACATACTCAGGCTGTCATCCTCGCTGTATGTGATAGTGGTGTCGTATGAGAGTCGCAGTGTGTTCCAGTTGACTTACGTGCAACAACCTGCACATTGAGTAAACATGTGCTTTTGCCAATAGCGTTGCTGGAGGTACACTGGTAGAGTCCTGAGGTGCTCGTGCTGATGTTTCTCAGTGTAACAGTACCCTGCATCTGGTCTGGAGGACACACACAAAGAGCCACATGGTGAATAATAGGATTCAAATCATACAAAAACAGTGTTGAAACAGATTTTTTTTTTAAATATATGAAACACTTTAAAAGCCATGAGCGAAAAATTCTATCTATTCTTTTCTTATGAATCTAAATCCATGCCTACCTCTTTCTACCACTAGAGGGTACTATGTACCTCCTAATGAAAAGTATACAAGTCTTGTAAATTGTAGTGAAACAGTGAAGCTTCAGATTGATTTTTATACATGATGATATGAAAGCCACAGATCTGTGCACTACTGGCATCATTTCAATGAAAGAGTATCAGTAACAGTATTCAGAATTACCATGCTTATACATATAGGAAAATAAACCCATTCACATATAATACTAAAGGTTTCAAAAGACAATCTTTAATAAATATAAGAGCCCTCACATACTGAATGAAGTTGGTTTATTTTCCAATGTGTATGGTAATTCTAAATCATGTCTTTGAAACGTCCTCAAGTTCTTTATAGACAACATATTTTCATCAGTCATCAGAGCTGTCTCTGCTAAAGTCAATGCATGAAATGCTTGGAAATTACAGGATCCTATTTCATTGAGTTAAATACTAAATTTATTTAATTAAGTTCCTTTTTCACTACGTCCAAGATATTTTATAACTCAAATGTGATGTATTTGTTGATATATTTGAGTCTAAGGTTTAATGTAAACCAACAGTGTACGGCGCAAACTGGCCCATCAGAGGAGCCACTTGATGATATTGCAAAGTGTACACGTTTTTAAAAAAAATTGACACGGACTGCTGATATCTTTGAATAATTTCTAATAATTCAAATTTTACAGTTTAAGTGAGATTAGCAGACAAGGTCTAATTCTGAGCCCAACAACTCAGCAGCTGCTTGCAGCGACATGTTAACTCTGCAGAAAATCTTGGCTTTCGTCAAAATTGTCATACCTGAAGTGCTCTGGCGAATATGACGTCAGATTCCCACTTCTTAATAAAAAAATTTAATTGAAGTGCATGGAATGTGAACGTTTTAAAAATTGTTCAACCTACTGTATAACAATGATACCTATTTGGAAGTTCAGTGAACATATGAGGCTGTTTGTGTTTCAACACCTTGGTGTTACTGCTAAAAGATCTATAGATACCTATGATAGCGATGTATGTCACAGGATACATCTCTTGTATGCAAACTATATGGAAAGAAGCTAAGCAGTAGGGGATAGCTGTCGTACATCCTAGAGGTTGGTTTTATTTGAAGAAAGAAATTGATTTTTATTATTGTTCATCCATTTGTCCCTTTATGCCAGAGCCTTTTCAGTGTTGGTGAAACAACAATTTGGCCTCTTTGAAGCTCTTTTTGATGTTAACAATTCAAAGGGCTGATTGCCAAACATGCAAATGAGCATCTCTCAAAAGCAGATAATTGACATGAATTCAACACAACGCGATCTACCGTTTGTAGCTGCATTTGCAATTATGACTCATTTACTAAAAATTTTTCTCAGCAACTGCTTGGATAACATATTTCTATAAGATAAGAAAATATATAAAGTATTCTCCTCGTCCAGGCTTTGATTGTCCAGTAGTGTACAGATTTTAAAAAGTGACTGGTGATGAAGATTAGATCACTGTGTAGCAAGCACAGTTGGAAAAGAAAGGAAAGTCCACAATACAGATGCTCTCTGATGCTGAAAACCTTCAGAAACCTGGTTTTGCGATCCCCTTTAGCTGGATGGTGAAAGAAGGTCACATGGGACCATAACTACCACACCCTCTCAGTTTTCACACTGGCAGGTAATAACAGTTGGTTTTCAGCATGAGGGGAGCAACGAAATCATAAACAAAGCAGCAGAAACAAATATATCTTATATTTCTCTTTTGTAAAAACACATTCCTGACACACAGAAGATCATTCACAAATTCACAGGCTTGAATCTCTCCATCATCACCCCTCAGCAGGGTCAGTGGAGGGGAACTGTTAGACGGGCCTGGGACATGACAGGTGGTGGGGATGGTGGATTTGGTCGCAGTTACACTATATGTGTGACATTTACCGGCGAAGGTGGGGCAAAAGGGGACTCCGACGGCCAGCTTGTTTGTAATACCTTGCATGGCGTTGTGTGGCAGCTTGGGCAGCGCATCCAGCTTCTCCCAGGAGTAGGATGGCGTGGGAATACCTTCCTCGGAATTGCAGAGCAGCATGATGTCATTGCCCACATCCAGCGCGCCCTGGACCCGACATGCTGGCACAGAGGGGGGCACTGGCAGATGGAGAGAGTGGGTGGTGTTGCAGTTACCACTTCATAAAGCATACATAATAATAAAATAAAAAACAAAAAAAAGATTTTGTTCACTTTATTAAAGTGGAAAACAACACAATCTTTACTTGTGAGAAACGAAGAAACGTGTATATTCTACGGAGCCCCTAAAGGGACATCGGAAGAAAAAAAAATAAAAATATACCTTTCTCGTGCGCACGCGAAAGCTTCATGTGCGCATGAGAAACTTTCACTTGCGCTCGCGAAATTATCTGGTTCACACGCGAAACTTTCACGTGGGCACGCAAAAGTTTAGATCATTGTATATTGGATAGCATTTTACCTTATCAACATGGAATTAGCAAACAGCGGTTTCATGTAGGCCTAGCTTATCATGAGCGAGCTGGTTTAAAGTACTTTCTGGAATGGCAGGAGTTTGTATTTGTACGGCTTCTCCGAGCCCGGGTGTGGGTCTTCACTTCTCAGCCGAAACGCGGAAGTTGCGGACCGGAGCCGACCGTCACCGCAGATTGGCCGGCGTCCGCCTGTGTGTTGACAGCCGGTAAAATAACAGAGCGTCCGTGCTGCCTTTATTTATATTTCGGCTTTTCTGGAAAGTACACAAATCCATCTCTGCTTCCACGCTGCCTCACTGGTTCTGATGAATGGTCTGTTACCAATCTGTGAGCTGGAACTGTCTGCAACAGTTTCACGTGCGCGCCACAGTTTTGTGTGCGCACCAGATAGTTTCGCGTGCGTACGCGAAACTTTCACGTGCGTACGTGAAACTTTTGCGTGTGCACGAGAAAAAAATATTTTAAATGTTTTCTTCCAATATCCCTTTAGGGGCTCCGTAATATTCTGCATTGACTTTCAAAGATGTTACCAATTGTTCATTAGCAAATTGCCTGTATTGTAATACCATTTTGTAACACGAGATGTCAACAACTCCTGCTTTCATGCTAATAAAAGTAAATTACTATTATCACCTATTCTCCTTGCTCAATATATGTTGTCGATCAGAAGAATAGAAGACCTACTTTAGTTTACTAACTAGACATTCAATAGTGATCATACTTCAGTTGAAAAGTTAGTAATAAAATAAATATTAAATCTTATTTATAATACATTTTACATTAAAACAATGTCAAAGTGCTACAAGAAAAGGGTACAATTTAAAATGAAAAAAACAGTTTAAAAATGTAGGTGTTTTTGGGTTCAAAAGGATCATCATAACAGGGAACTAGGTAAAGGCTTTTTTTTTTTTTTTTTTTTTTTTTAAAGGTAGGTTTTTAGTAAGCTAATGTTGTATCTGCTTAACAAAACCGAAGGCTTTGGTGTTGCTGAAGCCATGCTGAAGCAATATTGTATATTAGTCCAACAAAAAAATACTGTGGAGAGTTTAGGCAGGTCTAATACAGACTGATAACTATGCTTGCTGTCAACAATAACACCTTCTTTCATTTTCTTTGAAATTCTGTATAAACAGGATATGCCAACATGACCTTCATTAACAAACTGTATCAGTTTCAACTGTGTGAGACACTTGTTTTCTCCACAGAACATTCATGGCTGTTCAAGTGCATTTATTTACCCAACACGGTGAGCCCGATGACGCCGATGTTGCGCCCGCCTCTGTCTGGGAGGTTGTTGACCAGGCACTGGTAGGTCCCAGTGTCGGATAGCTGGGTGTTGTTGATGACGATGGAGGCACTTGTGCTTGGCATAGTGGCCACAAAGCCCACACGACCAATGAGGTGGTTGGCGAGGCTGAAGACCTGGCCGCCCTGGTAAATTATCACCTGGATTGAGATGCCGAGGGGAAGGATGATGAAGGAGAGACAGAATGTGCACAGGATGCAAAAAAAAGGGAAATGAATGTTTAAGACAATAGTAAATGGGAACAGATGGAAAACAGAGAGAGAGGTAATTAAGTCAGACTTTTTTTTTAACAAACAAAGAACATAAAAACATTAGCATTTAGCACTCATGATAAATACATTTCTTCTCTTGTCTTTTCCTTTGGTGACTTTTTATACATCACTCACACTAGAGGGAGACCTATTTCTACCAAGAAGTTGAACACAGACACAGTCCAGACTCAGTGATGGAATAAACTGACTTCGCTACCAGAAACAAACAAACAGACAAACTAAAAAACCTTTTATTTGAAAGTGGTTCTTTCTAGCTGAGTGGCCTAATTCGGGGGAAAGGAGAAGACACTATAAATATAACGTTGCGCTACTGTAAAGCTCTTCAGATGAAAGCATTGCCTTAATGTTATACATAATTGAAAACATTTGAACTGAAAACATATATACTGCAATCTGATGAATCCAAGAAAATCAGCACATGGGATTGAATTTGCTGAGAAATCAGAATAAAACAGTTTTGTTTTGTTTTTATCATCACATTCGTGACCTTTGGGAATAATCGCAGAGAGAAGACTAAAGTTGCACCCTCAGACTAAGGTAATGTTTTCTCAGGTCCGAATGAAAGAGCAAAAAGAAGGATCAGCTTGTTTGAAAGGATCCCTCAGGCTTCAAACTCGGGCTTGAACAGCTCGTTTGTGAGGGCGAGCCACATGCAAAACAGCTCTCACCCCTCAGCTGGGCCCACACAAAAGATGAAGGACACACACACACAAACGCATGGTACGCACGCACAAATCTGGCAATCACACACACTCACACCCTGACGTGCTCGCGCACGTACACACGCCGAGCTCGGAGGAGAATCAGAGGGGCTATTCACTTTGCTGAAAAGAGTCCTCATTGAACTGTTCAAAGACCCAGGCAGGGAAACAACCAGCACCAGTGTGTCCTCGTGTGCGAGTCTGCGTGTGTGAAACTGCAGGAGTGTGTCTGTGACTGTGTCCTCCACCACTGCTTAACGATTGTAAATTGCGTGGCTGCAATTTCCTGAGTGCAGTACGCTCGCTTTGTCCTCTTATGTGCAGATGAATAGGCAGCTCCTCAGCTGTGATGAGAGCCTGCAACTGCATCTCCTGTGTGCATGCGTGTCTCAGTGTAGATTCATGTACTCACAGGCGTGCATTGTTTTTTTTTTTGCTTTTTTTTAATGTATGTGCTAGTGTGTGTGTGTCATTGTTCTGCCATATTAATGACCCCCCAGTCAGATATATGTGTGGTCTCACTTAGATTCTGCCCTTTGATGTGTTCCTCCGAGGTTTCAGTGTCTAACGGTGCTTCTGTTTCCCTCTCTGACAGACGGCACCGGTATGACCCGGCTTCACACTCCTGATGACCTAACAATATAATCTGCGTGCTCAGTGAAAGCGATCCAATCAATCAGCTTCACACACAACGTTGTGTCTGTCAGTATGTGTGCTTGAATGGGTTAGGGATTAAAAGAGCCTTAAAAGAGCCCTAAACCTACACACATAGATCAGCCTCTACTGTAGCATTTTTTCTAGGCATTTGTTGAATTATAGCAAAGGAAAATGAATCAAGAAAACAGGTGTTCACTAATTATGACAAGATTGAATTTCTAGCTTTCAATGTGCTTCATGTCAGCCTCTGTCAGTTTTGTTGAACCATCCACATCAATGTATGCGTATGTATAAATCACCTCATCTCCTCGCATGACCTGGTTGGCTTTTGTGGCTATGCACAGGCAGAAAAAGAGGTCATGGCTAGCGCTCAGATGGCGGACAGCCCTGAGAACTCTAGCTGGACTAGCTGGACACCCCGCTGTTGGCCCAGCGGTAAACCTCTGTCACATCCCTTCTCTCCTAAAATCCTATACACAGATACGGTGAAAGCATCAGAGCGCATTGCACGACACAAGATCCTCTCTTTTTTCTCTCGATTCGACACGTCCGTGCGAGACACAACAGGAAGCTCACTGTTAACCTTAGATCATTCTCTGGAGTCACCGTTACAGTCCCACGATCATATCCCACTTCTGACTGACCTTGCGAGGACCCTCTTGGCCCCAGATGTAACAGATACTGCCATCGCCTCAGTAAAGCCTGAATAAATCTCTAAAACGCGGTGGCCTGCCTTCAATTTACAAACCATAAGCTGCCACTGTTATCTCTTTCTATCCTCTGAGACATGTTCTCAACAATATAGGACCAGATCAATTTTACATAAATCTCTTCACACTGCTGCATCTACCTCAATTTGGTCACACTGCTCATGCATGTACTTGCATGGTTGTTTGGTGTAGTTGAGGACTTGTTCAACAACAACTACTTGTTCAAGTTAAAGTCTTCCTTGCACGGTCCCCCCAGGCGTCATATGAAGAGTTAGACCATGGGATATTTACAGTGAGGTTTTAGAGGTTTACCAGGAAGCCCCGGGGTCGGCCCAGGACTCCTTCGAGAAATTTAATTTCTGGATTGGTCGGTGAGTGTCTTGGGGTCCCCCCAGAAGAGCTGGATGAAGTTGCGAGGTACAGAGATGCCTTGATCTCTGTACTGCTGCAGTTGTTAAGTGGTTAAGAAGATGGGAGGATGGATGGATGGATGGATGGATAGATTTACTGTAGTAGTGATGTTCATAAAAACACTTTTTTTGTCCCTGATGTAATATAATTTCAAAGATATTGGACCGTTCCAGCAGTTGTTCAATTCTTCAATTCCTAATGTAGTTCAACTTAATAAATGCACATCATCGCTTCAAATATGACAAGTACAGCCAAAAATGGCTCCTTCAGCATGATCAGACTAGCATGAGGGTAGCATGAGGGTAATCAAAGTCTAACAAAATATTCCACCCTAACATTATAATTTTTGCTGTAAATACTTGCAAAACTACCATCACAACAAAAAGTAACTCTTGTACAGGTATTAAATATCTGTGTTTACCTTTAGTGAGAAAAAGAAAGTACTCATTTATTTTTAATGTAAAAAAAATTGCTTTGTGTTGAAAGCTGACGCAGTAGCCCTGCCTTGAATTCTGTTTTTTCAGTAATCCAAATTTCTACGACTGAAGAGAATAGTAAAAATTAAATCCTATGAATTACAAATGCACTGATCATTAGATTTAAGTGAAATACAGCAGGTTGAAATAGGATAATACGAGAGTTCCCAAAAAGACAGTAGTACACAAAGGATGGAATGTGACCAATAAGGCTTAGAATGCTGTGGAAAATACATCAATTAAAATGAATGACCTTTGAGCTTTTAAATAAAGAAAGGCAAGGAATTCCTTTCTAAATGAAGAGGTGACGAAACGAGGGTGTTTTTGAGTGGGTGCCTCCTCCACAGCCCAGCATTTACACAATAGTTAACCTTGTGAGTGAACACTAAACTAATTGTTGTGGGTTGATGACCTGAGCTCTCGAGGTGGTGTCCTTAAAAAACATTTTGTGCTGATTTGACTTCAAGAAAGACATTTGAATCGGTGCTCCTGAAAACGATACACTGTCACAAACACTGTGTAGAGATGTCTAGGCAAAAGGATGCCAAATGTAAAAAGGTACTCGTCTGTGTTGATCAATAAAACGTATCAGATTATAGCATATAAAAGAGTCATAGGAGCAACGTATAACTTTCCCCTGTTCTTTCCACATCAGGCGGAGCCGAAAGGTTGAGGCAGAAAGGGAGAGTAAATGGTTATATTTTCAGAGCGTGTGAATATCTATTATAACATTGTCTGGCATATTGAAGGGTTTGGATCAGGACCAATCTGATCATCGAAAATACTTTGACAGATGTTCTCAATTACAGATTAACATCATTTTGATACCACTGATTCTCTTTAGCCTCAATTTTATTGCTTTAAAACAGAACTGCATGGTTTTCACAAGATTGAAAAAAGAAAATATACTTTCTTAGAGGAACATAGGTGTTTATAAAATGACATTGCGCATAAAGTTGAAACTGCCTTAAGGTAATAAAACTTTATTTCACAACTTACTTAATGTCGCCTGCAAAAAGGGTAAGTAGCAAAATGTGATATTAAAGTATTTCAGGCAAGAGCACTGCTATTATTATTATGATTATTATGATTAACTCACCAGCTTACACAGAGTTCCTAAAGTGCTGAATGTAAACTTCTGCTGTATGAGTTACTTTAATGACTTACACTATGAAATTGGTTTCATGAATTAATTTTACATGTGGAAGAAGAGCAGCATGAACTGAGAGCTTTTATTACTACATAAATATACTTGCTATCCGGCAAACACTAAGAGCTCAGAAATTTAGCACCATTGTGCAGTCGTGTGAGCGCCTCTCTGTTTACCTGGATTATCCCACAAGTGGTATAAATGAAAAGAGGTTGGGATGTTTGATTAACAGAATGATGGATTTAGATTATATACATAGAAAACAACATGTAAACATGTGTTTCACTGAGCTACATGCCAACATCTTATCTGAAGACAACCTAGTAAAAGAGATTAAAGGTTGAATGGGTTTTTTTTTTAAATCTTTTTTATTTAGCAATGTCACATTACATGAATGCATTTCAGGTTTAACAATATAACTTCAAAGTTTGCATCCATAAAATGCACTTATTTGAAGGTCTTCCTATAAGTGCATCCTTGAATATTGTCAGATATGGATAATCTAATAGGCATTAAAAATTGTGCATCAAAAATGTGTTTTATCTAGCATTAATTATCATTTTACTGTCTTTTTGTGTTCTTCTACAAGGTATTTCAATCTGCCTGTCTTTCCCTCAAACTTAATAATCACTCATGATTTACCTTTTTAAAAGTGTGTTCTTCATTGTTTTATCTTATAATCACTGTATTGATCTTGCTGTGGGAGGCACTTTGAATCCTCCTCATAAGACGTGCTTTATAAATAACGCACAGACTCCCAAATTCTCACAATAATTTAATGCCAGTGTGTGAAATCTCAGTTTGTTTGTCTGTTGGTATAAGAATATGCAGTGATGGATACAACTACATAAGCTTTTCTGAAATATTCTTTATTTCTTTATTGAAATGTCTCCCTGATCCATCTTTTCACACATGCAGATTTTTTTTTTTTTTGGTGTATCATCTTTGATTGCTTTGCTTCCCAGTTGCTGTTGAGATTGCAGTTGTTTCCATATGTTTCTAACCTCTCTCGCTGCAAATCATAAAATGTGTATGATGGAAAACATGTTGTAGTATACATGGAGTAATATGCAAAATCAGCTCTGAACTTACTCAACAATCTCAAGGCCTTAGATAATGTATTCATTGTGTTGATCTCATAGCTGGACGTGGAAATATGACATAAAAAACTGATTTTGACAAATTTCAATTCAAAGTTATGAAGGTGTTAATCTCGCTTTATAGCTGCAAAATGCTCCAGCTTTATATAAAAAAGGCAGTCTGCTTGACAGTGTACAGTAGATTTAGAGTGCGATTTGGTTGCGAATAGCTTATGGTTGTAAACAAAAGAAATGTTATGAAAGTGGACCAGAAAAGTGAAGCTCATAACTCTTATTTATCAGATGCTTCAGGTGAAGGGACACAGTCCATCAACTCCATTCTCATTACCCGTAGGTATATGATCAGTGATTAATATTTAAAAGGAAAGTACTAATGATAAATTAAAAGAGGAGAAATACTGAGATGTTCATAATGATTCTCGGTTTCCTTTGTTTAGAGTTTCTTTTTATCCAATATACCAATTACCAGTTATTTTATTCGCGCTAATTACTTCTGAGATCAGGCATCTGTGGACACCAGATGCACCAAGCCGTTAAACTTCCACACACCATAAATATGATATGTGAAGCTCATACTTGACTCATTAAACTCCTATAATGTGGAGTCAACCGTGTTGGCTTAAGGCTGTAAAGCAGAGGGTGAGGCCTTCGACCACATGGCAATAAAATCATGAAGGATACATGCGTCAGGACTAATAAGCAAAAAAACAAACAGGGATGTTGTTAGTCTCAAAAGAGTCCACAATCTCATGCCATTTCCTTCAAACAATGCAACATTGACTTCAGTTCTCTCATCTCGTGGTGATCTGGGTGGCCAGCGTGCTCACTAACGCATCGTTACAGGTTGCGCAAGAGTTCTGTTCAGTAATTCTTAATGGCTTTTAGGATCAACTGTAACCATTCATGACACGCTCCCACTCTACAGTGACCTTGTACTTGTCTTTCATTGCATACTTTTTACACAGTTCATCATTTGCGCACACACTACCTGACGGCCGGACGGCCACTCGTGCAGTATTTGTATCTTCTTGTGTGTGAAAGTACGTACAGTAATCCACTGCATGTGTGCAAAGACTTTGCTGTCTATTACAATGTATTCTGAATATTTCTGATTATGCCTCTTGATTCCACTCAGCGCTTCAGGTGCACATACATTTTATGTGTGTGTCATGCAATATAGTGTGAAGACACAGCATGACAAGAGAGAACATACATGTGGCACATTTTTTTATATATATTCAGCTGCCATCATCACTTGTGTAGCATTCATTAATAATTAAGCGCCTATGTGTTTTGTGTTTGCTGTTTTGAGCCTTTTTTATGTGTGTATGAGTGAAGACACGAGTGTAGGCTCTTTATCCACAGATGTGCACATGACAGACTCAATTCTCAATTCTGTGTGCATTCCTGGATGTGCTAATATATGTGTGTCAGCATTCACACTTTCAGTGTGCACTTTGCATGTATGTGTGAAGCCGGTAAAAATACGGTGTATGGGCCAGGCACAGTATGTATGCATGGGTCTCTGCACCATGTTTGGACCAATGTGTGTTTGTGTGTGTGTATGTGCGCGTGCACGTGTGTGGGCATACGCATCCATGTGAATGTATGCGTGTGTGTGTGTGTGTGTGTGTGTGTGTGTGTGTGTGTGTGTGAAGAGTGTGTGTGTGTGGGTGTGTGTGTGTGTGTGTGTGTGTGTGAGTGTATGAGTGTGTGTGAG
>OMNM01001416.1:0-14188 GCA_900302745.1 Parablennius parvicornis
CCATACGGACGCCCACCACCATATGAGAGGGACTACGGGCCTGGAGGCCGGTAAGAATAAAGCGCTCTCGCATCCTTTCATTTAAAAAACAAAAAAGCTTTTGAATACACTCCTAATTACAGGTGTTTCACACGGCTAACAAATTAAAGTATTAAATCTTGTCATCTAGGGAGATGGAGGCATCGCGGACTCCTCTGAATGAGGCCGAGTTTGAGGAGATCATGAACAGAAACAGAGCCATCTCCTCCAGCGCCATATCCCGGGCGGTTTCTGACGCCAGTGCAGGTAACGGCGACTGTCATTGATAAACGATAAAGAAATGTTTAGATTTGACCAATATTTCTCCAACCTTGTTCTCTCTCTCTCTCCAGCTGACTACGGCAGTGCGATAGAGACTTTAGTGACGGCCATCAGTCTGATTAAACAGTCCAAAGTGTCAGCAGACGACCGCTGTAAAGTCCTCATCAGCTCCCTGCAAGATTGCCTTCACGGCATCGAGTCGAAAAGTTACGGCTCTGCTTCCAGGTGCGTTGAATACGTGAGAGCAGCCAGATATATCACAAATGTATTTGCAGTATAGTCAACGTGATTGACCAACAAGATGGAACCCGACAGTCCCAGATTGTGCCATATTTCACTTACTTTATATCCGCAGGAAACGGGGCAGACGTCCAACAAACCAAGTTCACTTGATGTGAAACAATTTTGCTTCTGTCTGATTTCTTTCAAAGTGGAATTTTCCCTCGTTTGTCATTTGAAAAACCGCGATACAATTTTGTTTCTTCGTTCCCGTTAGGCGAGAACGCTCCAGGGAACGTGACCAAAGCCGCTCTCGGGAAAAAAGCCGGCGACACAAGTCGCGAAGCCGCGACAGGCACGAGGACTACTACAGAGAACGCAGCCGCGAGCGGGACCGCCACCGCGAGAGGGACCGCGACCGAGACCGGGAGAGAGAGAGGGAACGAGAGTACCGACACCGCTAGAGGAGAAAGCAGGTACGTTCAGCTGCAGTGTTGTTACTTTATTCTCCATTTCTTTCGAGGTCAGGACGGAGCCAGACCAGTGACGACTGAAGAAAGCACCGGTAAAGAGATTTCAAATCCTCATTTTATCGTTTTCTTTCTGGAGTTATTTTGCCTCATTATTAGCTCCTAATCAGTCGATAATCACTAAAGTAATCATGGTGCTGTAGGTAAGTAGAAGGTGAGTAAATGTGTTTGAACAAATCACATCTCTCAGGTCTTCATTGTTTATATTGTATAAAAATGTACAAATGTTTTTTGTAAGAATTGGACCAACTCTAGTTTTCCTTGAGAAAATGCTGACAGTCACTAAAAATGGACTTTGTGGATACATATGTTAAATCTTGTGGTCAGCAAATTTTAAAAGCTGATAAATTACAAAGTTTCTTTGATCTTTGTATATTCATAATCTTGAATTGCATAATAAATTCTCTAGAACCGCACCTACGTGTGCATGAGCAGAACAAAAAGCAGATCTGATGCATGCACAATTCTGTCTGTATGTGTGGAGATTATGCAGTGTATATGTGCCTGTACAGCCCACATGTATTACTCTATTATCTACCATTTCCAAAGTTGTCTTGTATGTATATGTAATTGTCAGAATTTTAGGATTTTACCAGCAGCTGTAGCCACTGCGTCAAGTTTTCAGGATTTTTTGAGCTCTCGATTTCCATTTCATGACGTGTCTTTACATCCTAATGTGTCTGTTGAGTGTGTTTGTCAGTGTACCTGTACTGATAGCCCCTGCAGTTATTCACAGCATTTACTGTTGAGTCATTCCTGCGGTATTCAGCCGAACATTTAGTATTTAATAAGTCTGTTCAGGTTGGCTTGTATTTGTATGAGAAAAATATCTGCTATGCTGAACTTGTCAATAGTAAAGCAGTTATTACTTTACAAATGTTCCATTTACAGTAATATATTTGTCATTTAATGCTTAAAAAACAGTAATTTACAAACAATTATCTATTATGATGTTATACTTTTGGACATTGTGATTGTGCCTTATCTGCATGTGAGATATTGTACTGTACATGTTTTTGATAGAGCTGCTTTGAATTCCTGCACCTCAGTTAAGACTTGGAGGTGGTGTGAAAAAAAAAAATAAACATGCCAATGTTCCTTTTTAAAATATTGTTCAGAGACAGCTGTTAGTGCAGATGCCACCAGTGATTACAATGTTGAGGTCAAGTTTCAGGAGGAAGATTTGCTCGATGTTTGGCCTTGAATCGGTTTGTAACATGTTTGTAATCAGAACTTGTTTGCATGGTTCATTGGTGAATAATAAAATGAAGCATCTTAAATGTATGATTATGAACAGAAAGAGACACATGAGCAACTGGTTTATAAAAGAGGAAAGTTTACTGGTCCTGCAGAGCCATGTTTGTGTTCACTTTCAATAACATTTACAGCTCATCGATACTCTTAACTCATTTTAAAGTAGAAGAGTGAAGCTTTGTTTACATTTTAGTACTTCAATAATAGCCAGACACCAGAACAATCGAGAAATACACCCACTGGTAGTTCTATTTGTAATAATTCTAACCAAACATTTCACAGCAGTATATGTATTTACATGTGCAGTCATTGATCATTGAATTGGACCTTTATCTTGGTGCTGGAATGTGAATTTAACCAAATTAGTTGTTGAACTTATGTAGTTTCTGAGATTATAGGTGACTGTATACACACTCTGAGGTTGTCGGTATCTGGGCTTTTTGCTTGACCTACAGCCTCGTGGTAAATAATCATCAGAGAGTTGGTGTGTATCTGTTCCCGTCCAAATGTGAACTCCACGTAGTTTCAGGTTCCCGTTTGTTGATTCAGTATCTGACATGAAGCTCGAGCACAGAACATTTCGTACTGGTCCACCCTCACCAGATGTTTTTTGTTTTAATATATAAACATGGCTGAAAAGACTCAATCACATTGTCTGGCTGTGCCAGTCCTACTTTTTGAAGGATCAGAAGTAATTTCCACATGTTATTGTGCGAGAACACAAACAACCTTTGTAAAGCTCTGCAAAACTCAGAAACACTGAATCCAGTTTAATATTTGTGAACGTGTAAAATACAACATTATGCTGTAAATGTCTACTTTGACCATCTGAATGTCTGAAAGCTTTGATTACATGCTTGTCACATGACACTGACCCACACAGTTTGTAGCCTCAGTGAGGTGAAAATTAAAACTTCCGTCTGTTTTTTGAAATAATTGAGCATCAGGCATGATCATGCATGTGTTTGTGACTCAATTGTAGTACTCTGTGTTTTTCCGGCTGTTTTGATGGTTCATATTATTGACGGGTTGTAGATGGATTTATCTCAACCTTCTTGTATGTAACAGGTAGTTGATGCACTATTGTTGGTGCGTTGTTGTCAAATTCTTTGAGATGAATTCTTTTGACATACTTTCAGGCTAATTTTCTGAGATTTGCTGGTGATTGTGAAGGATTCTCAGTGTTGAGTTCTGTCAAGAATCCTTGTGGCGCGAAGTGGCGTCACAAAAGCTTGTGTACATTTTGGGGGCTGCAGTTGAAATGACGCCTGAACAAGTTTGTGTCGTTTTCATGTTTGGTTTAATGACACGACTTTGGCAGTAAAGTGTCTTTGATCGTATTCATGGACCCTTCAGCATCTCTATGCAGTTGTGCCTCACATCAAATGTATTGTCAAACTAAAATCAAATATTCAACTTGTTTTTTGCTCCAAACAATGAAATAAAATGTTCTTTATTTTCTCAGTTTGGTGGTTTAACTCGTGGAGTTGCTGAAGCAGGAAGAAAATAGCAAAACAATGTCATTTTGGTGTCTGGTGGTGTTGAGCTTTTAGCTGTTAGTTCGAGTAGAGCTGTACTTTACACACACAAAGTTTGACCTCGCGTCCACCGGGAATCTCTTCACAACAAGTCAGATTGTTGTATATGAATGAAACTATTTTTATTTCACACATGGCGTACATCTGTTGTCCAGTTGTATCAATGTCGACACATTTTTTGAAGCTAGTTTTCTAAAACAGGTGATTTGTTGTATAAGAGATCCCCTGTGGGCACAAGGCTGAAGAACCTGCCTGAATACATTTAATCTGAATAATGAGTCAAAGTACATGTGAACTGGAAGTGGGCTCGATCTTTATATCCCAACATGTCCATTTTCCACCACGCCATGCCTTTTTGCTTTTTAGTTTGTTGATGTGTTTTCACATGGAAAATGTTGAGAACCGTACATTTGCCGTGGTGGTGTGGCTCCTCTGTCATGTCCAGATATGCTTAACACCGTTTTATCTGTTCATGTTGCCACACGAGCTTGCGCCAAAATGATGTGTGTGTCTTGGGGATGTATGTGTTTGTGGGGGGGCGGGGGGCGGAGTCTTGGTCCCCTTTGTCCGATTTAACAACAAGCTATTTGCTCACGTCAAACCAGGGTCAAACAGACTTCTGTGTCAAGGTTAGAGTAAGTATTTATATACAGAGTTTGTTAATATATAAACTGTCCCGAGAGCCTCTTCAGGCAACAACGACCATATTGGTCTGAAGATAAAACTATAAGATGCCCCCTTACACAAAAGGCCTGTTTTTAAAAAGGTTTTGTAAGGGGAAAAAAATCTTGTTTTCTATTAAGGCTTTGAATACATTTTCAAAACAAACTGGGTGGGTGCTTATGTAACAACCGGCTTCCCGTCAATAGACTGTATATAGTCACATGAGGTAAAATCAAAGGTATTTCTGTACGTTCCACTTTCTGTGCCACCACTGAGTTGAAGTGCGAGTGAAGCGTATCGAGCCTCTTTTGGTCGTTCAAAGTAAAAGTGACTGACGGCTTGTTGGGCTGATTTGAATGTTTCCTGAACGTTTGGACCCTGGTTTGACTCTGACCTGTCCCGACTCCTGCTCTGCTGCATATTTCAATGTTTTCTATGAGCCAGAGTTTCCTTACATTTACCATATCTCCATCGCTTTGACCTGTAGTTCAGACACCATTTGTCCACTAAACATGAAAACATAGTGTCAAAAGAAGCACCAATGAGTTGACATGTAAATTATGGCCTTTTGTCAGAAATTGTGTTAATCTGCTGCAGTGCACTTTGTAACGCCCCCTTCAGTATGAACCCTGTAACATCGTCTGTACTCACTTGACTTTCCAATGTAGTGACCCGGTTTGTTTGGCATCATAGCACCAAAGTAGAGCTGAATATTTCCTCCTCTCGGCTAATAATCTAAACTTTTGAAGTGACTTTCTGTGTCCAGATTTTTGTCATTTCAGAAATGTCAGTTTTCTGTCTGCTACTTGGTAATAAGTTAATATCTCAGTGCTTCTAGTGGTAGCATTTCCACTTTTCTGTATCGTGCATGCTGGATTTATCAGACATGTGTCCTCAGCCCAAGTTATCACATTTTTATGACTGTTAACATGTTTAGAGTCTCTCATAGTTTGACTTGCTCTCGAGCTGTTTATGTCCTTTGTGTCGTAACTTTCCAGAAAAATGTTGTTGCCTTCTTGTACTGTTTGTGAATTAATTTCTACAAAAACCTGTTTGGCAGTAAAATGGTGGAGCTGTGATTTCCGAATTTTACCAATGAAGCAAAAATTAGAGCTTTTTAATTGAATTGAGGATAATTTGAAGACGGATACAGATTATACTGATATATAACTACAGATATAAAGATCAATATAAGACTGTATTTATACATTTCACAGGAATAGATTAAGCTAGTGTTACGTGAACCATTGATTGAAACAACTTGTCACTGTCTTGGCTCTTTCAGTGAACCGTTTTGCTTAATTTAACATTCTCTGAATACTTGACACTGACAAATCTGTAAGAAAAAGAATTAGCTACATTTTATGAATGCATTTCACTTGTTTGTCAACTACAGCTACTTGTAACGTGAAATATCATTTTACTAGATTTCACTGATTTTGAAGGAAGAACCTCAGGTGCTTCTGATATATTTGTGTGTGTGTGTGTGTGTGTGTGTGTGTGTGTATGTTTACAAATAGTTTAACTTGAGTGTTTTTAAGGACCCCATGAAACAATGTGAGATATTTGTGTAATTGTTCTAACTAGGAAGTGTGTAACAGAGTTCATTGACGTTTTGATGTGTTGGTGCATGCAGACCTGCATCGCAGTGATGTTTTCATTGCATTCTGAATTAAGAATTCACGATGGGTTATCAGACATGTGAAAGAGTAATGTGAAAATATTTGAATATCGCGTTGGTAAATACTTAGAAATAAATGACCAGAGGTGGAAAAGCACAAAGTGTTGAGCTGTGTGTGTCATGGGGTCTTTAAACGGTTGAACTCTGCATGCCGTGTCTGTCTGCGAGGGTTGGGGGAAACACGGTAACGACGTCACATCAAAGAAATCTACATTTTCCTCTGCATTGGCGGAGATTCGTGAGTTTTTCAGGCCACTCTACTCCGGTGGTAATAAAATGTCCAATTTGTCAAGAAAGCGGTGACGGAGTGCCGGTGGTTTGAACCCAGCCCTGGCGTCCTTCTCTGTACGTGTAGTGTTAGAGGTTTACTGCTGAGTGGGGGGAGTGTTCACACTGTTGGGCTGGCACGAAAACCAAACTCCACCCTTCGTTTTGACACCTTGCAGCTCACGAGGATCAAGGATGGATGGATGGAAGGACAATAAGGAGCCGCTCCCCGCCCATCCTGCATGACTGGACAGGATTGCAACCCAACATCTCCTCCTCCACCCCCTCCATTTCTCCTCTCCTCTCCTCCACCCATCCTTCTCTCTTGTTTGTTGTCCGCCTGACTTAAGAGCAGTGGATGGAGGCGGCCCTGACCTGTGTAAGGCTCTTGTTATCCAAACGTCTATACTCCTGATAACTAAAGATGAGAGAGTAACTTTTCAAACACCTTTTTATTTTTATGCCGTTTTATTTGACATCAAGAAAAAGTCGGTGTGAAGCTTTTCTTTTTCTTTTTTTTTTTTCTTTTTCTTTTTTGCAAAGAAACAAAACGGCCCGCACGTTCCCCCCCCTCTCAATAGAAGACAAATGTTACATCCTGTTTGTTTTTTATTTCTCGGCTCGCTGTGCTGTGTATATTCAGTTTAGAGATCAGTTTTTATAGGATTCGTGTTGGAAGTCTTTCCCCCCCAGCCCCCACCCCCCACTCATTCTCATTTATTCTTTTCATGCTTAGTATGTTTGTAAATGTCTCTGCTTTTTTGATGAAAAACTAGATGGTGTTGTAATAAAAATGTATACCGAGGTACACTCTGCATTTGGTGACTTCCTCCTCATGTTTGTTTCATTTATATTAAATGTATTTTTTGGGGAAATGACCGAATGTTTTTTTTTTTCCACATTGAATTTGTCAACTTCAGGATTTGATTTGATTTTTTTAGTTCTTGTATGTTGTTGTTGTTGTAGTAGTACTACTACATTTTTTGTTTTGTTTGCTTTGTTTATTTTGGTTACCGTATGGATCGGTGGGTTCAAGGTAAGATAAATGACACGAATGTACCTTGTTGGTGACGTTGGTGAAACTCCAGACTCCCCCAAAGCTCAGTGAGATGTGTGAATATGTACAAATGCTTTGGACTGTTGTTGCACAGCTTCTGACCACATCCCATTAACCAAAAAAAAGAAAAAGATGCTGCTGTTCACAATGTCAATACTCATTTGTATTTAAATGCACTGAATGATCCATACCAAAACTCTGCATACCAATTTTCTTTTCTTTTTTTTTTGTGCATCTGTCATGAGTAATGTGACTCAAACCATCAATCAGGCAGCCTTTGAAGGTCAAGCTCACTTTGAGGTGGTCTCATGCAGTTTCCTGCATTGTCAAGTGGCAGTTACACGTTTTCATTTTGTTTGTATTTTCACACTTAAGCATGTTTGATAGTGATATTTTTTTAGATATCATCCACTCTGTCTTCTGTCGGGCTTCACAAGTGACATTAAATTCCAGATGAAGCCAGTTTGTTATGTAATGTTCCACGTGTATAATGCAACACCCCTTTAAACCAGAGGCCTAGTTTAACACCGTGCATGTCTGTACAGAAACTCTCAGCAGTTTTATACTTGTCGAATTTTAAAAAGTAATGGGATTTTTGATATGGCATTACCTTGTGTTTGTTTTTAGTCTTTCACATCAACATTTAAAGAAGCATCACGTTTTACACTGTGGCGGTCTTTTAGTGTCAGTCCTCCTCCCGACTTTCTCTTGCTGCTTTTTCCCATTTGTACCCAAAATGATTAAATGATTTTTAAAGAAAGAAATTACAAAAAAACAATGTGAATGTAACAAAATAAGACATGGCTGATAAACATTCACACTAACGGGTAACAAAGATGTTTGTTTAACCTCGGGCTTCTCTCAGGCAGCAGTTTTCAAAGAGTGGGAAAGAGTTATGGGTTAAGGAGGGATACGTTCTAAAATACGCTTCAGAAGCAAAACATCAGTGTAAAACGCTCATTTCAAATTAAAATGATCTGACAAGCATCTAGGGTTCTGTTATTTTTCCCAATTGATTTGAACTGTTAATATTGTTTGATAGTGTGAGTGCAATGCGACTCAGCTCTTCATCCTTCCACACTTTGAAAACTCCTGTCTCGAGCTGTCTTCCACTCACACCTACAGTGTATGTGGAGAGTTGGGATGGTGTCATATTTTGAGGAAAATACCTTCGAATTGTGTTCATCTACTGTCATGTCGTATAAATTGTCTCCAAAGGTATTTGGTGACGCAAAAAGAAAGAACTTAACGGCATCTAAGTATTTGTGCCCTTGTTTCCCTTGAGCTTTTTTGGGTCAGTGTTGGTCCTATGCGCTTGAAAACTGTAAATTAAATGTAATTAAGATTTTCATGTTCCAAATCTGATTACCTGAACTGGGACCTTTCCAATACAAGTCATTATAAAATGGTTTTTAACTGAAACTCGAAGTTGCCTTTGAAAGTTTACAGAATTCCTGCTGCTGGTTTTATTCTGGCTGAGTGTTCCCGTTCTCAAGTGGCAGGAAGTTTTAAAAGTGAAATTTCTCAGGTAAATCTGCTTTCTGTACGAGTCCAGTCTGTCAGAATGAAAGTGCATGCAGGAGTTTTGAAGTCTTGTTTTGTGCCAGTTTCTCTCCACAGTGCTGCAGGTAAGTGTTTGCAGGTCTTCATGTGCAACAAGTCCAGAGAAGAATCTTCTGCATCCACCAAGACTTTACTGTGCACAAGCAGCTGGAAAGTATTCTCCGTTTGTATCTTCTGAATTTTAGCTGCATTAGATAATTTTCAATGATTGGAACTCACCCATTTGAAATCTTTTAATTTGTTAGGTTCATTGAGGACAAAATATTTCCTGTCATATCAAACTAAGTCATATAAGAGATGGACTTTTCTTTCGAGAGTGAAGTTTTAATAGTTGTGGTGTATTTATATGGGGCAACTTAACCATTGCTCCAACAAGGTATGTAGTTTTCTACATTTTCCCTTTTGAGGGCTGAATATGATGTTTTGACACATTTGGTGCCAGAAGTATTAAAAAAAAAAATCTAATAAAATTCAATAATGAATTTTGGGTTTGTCTTTTCATTGAATGTGTTCGTAAGACTTTTTTTTTTTTTTTTGAGGGGGGGAAGGCGGGAGGATATAGACACTACACAAAATTTGGTTGTAGTTTTCTTAGTGGTGCAGTGTTAAGTGCTGTTGAAGCACCAACAAAGTAGTGTTCAAATACTGCCCTGGAATTTCTGTGTAGTTTGTATGTTTTCCTTTATTGTGAGTGCATCAGATTCCAAAATGCAGCCATGTGAGGGTAATTGGTGACCCTAAATTGCTCCTAGGCATGGCTGGGTGTCTGTTTACCCCATGATGGACTGTCGAGCTGTCCAGGTCTATCCTGCCCTCGCTAATAGTAAGCTGGGATTGGCTCCAGCATCCCACAATCATTAATTATTCATGCTTTTTTTTTTGTTGTTGTTTTTTAAATGCAGCGACCAAGTGGTAAAGAAGATTGAGACACGGTGGAAATATCTTGCCTCTTCCAGGTGTTTTTTTTTCTTTAAATTACCAAATGCGATCAAGATATAACAATTCAAGCAAGAATTTGCTGATTTTTAAAATTAATATTAGAAATAAATAGGGGGAATTTGGCCACACAGTAATCTGAATGCACCTGCCACCAGACTTGAAGTTGTACATTTTTGGGGGTGATATCGTAATGGATTTTGAAGAAACGTGAATAATCAGCAGCATTAGCAACTGTTATGATTTATAACAATGCAAATGTTTGAATACTTTTTTTTAAAAAATTGGCAGTTATTTTTTAACAGATTTCCAATTGAATCGTCTACTGTCCGCTTCATGTTTTTATGCGGAATCCTTGTTTCCTCAGTCTGCGTTTCCTCCGGACCAACGGACTCTTCCGGTGCTTCATTGTTATGGCGGTTTAGAAACAGGCATGTCTGTTTTATGATGATAAATGGCAGCATTAATATCTGCCTGGTGGTTCTGGGATATCTAGAAAGTACTGTAGGCTACTACAGAATAATCTTAGCATCGCCTGCGCTGTACTATGTTTAAAAAGATGACTGAATTTGGTCCAGATTCCGGCGGACGCGTTAAGGTAACGGAACGACAGAAAAGAAAATACTTCATTCACTCCGGGGGAATATTCGTAGATCGTAAACGTGTTTATAATGTTTGGACACTATATAAGACATCACGCAATGGTATTAATAGCAATCTAAAACGTATCAGAGACGTAGATTCGGAGAACGTGTGTGTGTGGTTGTTTGTGTCATTGCTGTAAACCTAAACATGTCCCTTCAATGCGTCTTACGTTTGTTGTGTGCAGGGAGTTACTATTGTGAAGCCCATCGTGTTTGGAAATGTTGCCCGATACTTTGGGAAGAAGCGGGAGGAGGATGGACACACACATCAGTGGTCTGTTTATGTGAAACCATACAGAAACGAGGTATGATGTTTAACCTTGAGCTGGAGCTCTTTTTTTTCTTGAATTTGTATGTGGATTGATTTCCTTGTTTGTCCAGGATATGTCTGCATATGTGAAGAAGATCCAGTTCAAGCTGCATGAAAGCTACGGTAACCCTCTGAGAGGTGAGTTTACTGTTCTGATTGTGTATCACTCTGCAAGTATATCTGAGCTGTATTTAGGACTATGACCATTCAGAGCTCGTGACTTCAATGAATAACTTTGTGTTTAAAATGATAGCCATCACCTGTCGAGTTGATCATTTGGGATTTTTGGAAATGGGTATAGGGGCCGCTAGTGCTTCTCTGTCAATCTGAAATCGTTCTTTAAATAAAACTGTGATACAATATATGAGAAACACATATCTGTATTAAATTATCTCCATTTAAATTCTGCACACACAAGATGGTTCAGAGTAAAGTACGTAACACAGGAGTGTTGTCTTGTGTGTAGTTTTTCTGGTTTTTGCCCAATTTGTTGACATGCACCATTTGTTTTTGTTTTTCATTTTGTTTGTCAGAAATTACACAAAATGCGACTGCAAAACATTAGTGTCAATGTTTTTTTGTTTTTTTTCCTTCCAGTGGTTACTAAGCCTCCCTATGAGATTACAGAGACGGGCTGGGGAGAATTTGAGATAACCATCAAGATCTTCTTCATTGATCCCAATGAACGACCCGTAAGAGCTGCTACAAATAGACTCAATAGTACAAACAGGTTTTATAATTCATTTGAGCTGCTTCGTGTAATGGATGGCGTGTGGTGACGTGTAAGTAGGATTTAGTTGGACGTGGGACTCGTGGATGTGAACTTGATCCGTGTGTGTTTTGCAGGTTACTCTCTACCACCTCTTGAAGCTGTTCCAGTCAGACTCCAGTGCCATGCCCAAGAAGACGGTTGTCTCTGAATTTTATGATGAAATGGTAGTCTTCGACGACATTACTTGAAATGACAATTTATCGTAATGACTATTTATAAGTCCTCAACTGATTTCTTTCCTGTGTAATATCTAGATCTTTCAGGATCCCACAGCTATGATGCAGCAGCTGCTGACGACATCCAGACAGCTCACCCTGGGAGCGTACAAGCATGAGACGGAGTGTATGTAACCCAAACCCTGAACAACGCCGTTTGTATTGGAAATATTTTTCATCACACGTTTGTTTACATTCTTGCAGTCACCGAGCTCGAACAGAGGACTAAAGAGAAAATGGAAGCGGCGAAGAAGAGAACCAGCCAAGAGATCACGGAGCTGAAGGACAAACTGAAAGCCAGCAGAGAAAACATCAACCACTTGAAGGCGGAGATCCGGAAACTGGAGGAGGACGGAGACCACAAAGAGCACTGAGCATTGTGCAGGCTTACAAATGGACGTGTTGCTTCTGCCTTCAGTCGTCGTGGTGACTCACTTTGAGATTTCGTTTTAGTTTGATCAACATTTGGAATTCATGTCAGCTGTCTCCATCCGTTGTCTTAGTACGATTCATAGTAGGAGCTCCGCTGTACAACCGGCACCAGAAATGAACCTTTTCTAAAAAGAAACCAGGATTTTCCTTCTTGAAAATCACCTACTTTACATGACATCTTAGAGAATGTTGCCAAATCTCAATGTGAACTCCTTATTTGTCATCTTTTTTGCTTTTTTATGTTACTGGTGTTTAAAGTTTTTATAAAGTGGTTGTGTTTCTAGACTTGTGTGTGTGTGTGTGTGTTTCCTGAGTTACACACCGAGGGTGAGAGTTGACTTGTACTAAAAGGAAACGGGCCTATTTTGCCGCCGTAATTATCCATCTATCTTTTGGACCTTGTTATTCAACTCCTCATCACATAGCAAACACATGCATTTAGAAATAGTCAAGGTACGTATGTTTATTTGGTGAGTTGACAAAGACGTGGGCATAGACGTTTGAATATTTATGATAACTAATAATAGTCCAATTTCGGAAGTGATTTAAATTTCTCAAAAATATTTTAAAATTGCAAAAAGTCATTTTGTGAGTTATGCAATTTTGACTTCCCGCTTGCATACAATGTTGCAATTATTCACTCAACCAGGATGTACACAGCAGCTGAATAACACTGAAGCCAAAACGCTCACACGGATGGTCGTAGAAACTCCTGCATACATGCGCCGATTTGATAATATTAACACGTGCGCACGGGTTCTGGGGACAGATGTTGCTGTGTGTTCTGGTCAGTGTGAGACGGATCCAAGGTTGCCGACACCTGATCTAAACCTATAAATAAAGTCATTGCCAAATATGAAAAATACACACTTGAAAAGCCGAATGTTGCAAAAGAAAATGCGCATTTATACACACCTTTCAAGAATCCGCCATACACCCCTGTACTGTTAAATTAATGCAGCATTTCTCTACGTACCAACTAAATATACCACTTTATGAGCTGTGTTTTGAGCATTTTCAGAGCTTAAAACATTGTGCGTCTCGAGACCAAACTTTATTAGGTGGAAATTGACCAAAACAAATTCTCTTTTGGTCCTAAATGTATAAAAGGACGTCTGTGAAAGGATGTTTTAGTAAAACGTTTCCAATTGTAATTGTTTTGGTTGCAGGTTTATAAGCTGGTTTTCAATATCTCTAAAACAACTGTTAAATGTCACAAATCCCCCCGCACCCTGTATAAAAACGTTTTTAAAAATCAAACGTTAAGTGAAAGTAGAGACGTCGAAAATTCTGCGGGTCAGTGAAAGCATCTTACAGGAAGTTGACGTCATACGGTTCTTCCTGCAATGACTGAAAACATTTCAAGAACTTTTCTAACTTTTTCTCCACCGGCTGCTTTCTTTAGAAACTTTTTTTCTCCACGGAAATATGAGCAGAAGTGAGCAGTTTGAATGGAAACGATGTTGTGTAAACCTGGACCGCTGCGGCTGAGGCGTCTGGTAGGTTTCCTCTGGTTGAACTTTGTCCAGGTGAGGAGCTCAAGGTGAGTACACGCGCACACGCGCACGCACACACACGCACACCCACGTGCGCGCGCTGCAGGATTGCAATTGCTTTGCAGCAGAAACCAAACGAGAAATTCATAATTGCGTCATTTTTTTGTGTCCACTTGATGAAAAGGGAGTGTGTGTGTGTAACGACAAATGTGTCATACTGTGGTTAACCCAAAGAGATCTTGCTCCTGTCTTAACATAACTTCATATAATATAGTTTTCACAAGAACCAATCAGTATAAAACTTACGATAA
>OMNM01001417.1:4590-20790 GCA_900302745.1 Parablennius parvicornis
CCTCCGCTTTAAAAAAAAAAAAAAAAAAAAGCTGAATGCTTCTCCATTTACTCGCACACACAGTGCAGCTACATTTTTTTTTTCTTATTCTTTTGTAATTTTGGATCAACCTTAGTAATGGAATTCCTATAGCAGACTGAATACTCTTCAAAAGCACAAGGAGCTAAAGGAACAGTTGATCCAATGGAGCCGTGAAGAAAGAGCCACAACATCACTGCACTCTTGGTCACCATAGAAGCAGAAGCATCATTGTGTAATGAAATGTTGCCACAGGGGGGGAAAAATAGATAGCAGAGCACAAAATACATTATCACAAGAAGGCAAACTAGTGTGGCATAATCAGAAAATTGAAAGACAGAAATAAAACATTGCAATAATTTTCTGATGTGATTACAGGGTGTGATTTACACTGATATCTAAATTTCAACCCAGTTACTTACATCTAACCTTGTTGAAATCTTGCAACAATACACAATACAGTTTCATTTTTTTCTCCCTATGACAACAACAAAAAGTGACAGTGAAAAGAAATCTTTCTCTGTTGGAAGTGATAGCAACAATTGCTCGCGTCCTCCTGCAGTGAAACGATTATTTGCCCTCTTCACATAAGAGGGGGGTCTTAGCACAAAGCAGTGACAGCAAAGAGACACTGACACTTCAAATAGAGCAAGTTGCCCTCAACTATCAAGATTATTGGTTGGCGGGAAAATGTTTGACTGGCTAATATTTAAGGCGTGGCAAGATGAGAAAACTCGAATGGCAATTGTCATCTAAAAAGTAAAAGTATAACTGTAAACATGGACTAGGATCAACCTGTGCTGTTTGTGATGGAGCTTTATAGCACTATAGTGGGTTCATTGAGACACAAATGGAGATAAGTCCTGAAGGCAAAGCAGATCTGAACCACCAGAAATGATCAAGTCCTCCAGATGATCCAATATAAATGATAAACTAAATCTGTCAACTTAACTTAAATGGAGAAAATAAGTGGCACAAAGTGGTTTTGATTTTTAATCATTTCTGAACACAACTTGGTTCTCACTGTGTAATCTTGTAATGGAATTGCAAAAATAAGCTCTTTTGACTTGATATGAAATGTTTTGAGTCCGTTTACACAACTTCCCAGTTGAAAAATCATTGGGGTTTTTTTTGTTGTTTTTTTTTTTTTGTTTTGTTTTTGTTTATATGACAACCTGTGGAAATGGCAGAAAAAGCTGAAAAGGATGAAGTTAGCATGAATCTGTCAGTTGCATCTGTCAGTTTGTTACATGCAATGAATCTCATCGCAAATCATTGTTGGTTGTTCAGAGAACAAAGAATAGGTTCCTATAAACTCAAAATTCCTTTTCAATTCGACTGTATCACTAAAACAGTCACCAATCATCACCTTCCAAGCTCTTCGGACTTGAGTGAAGATCTATAATTCTCCACCGCATCATCAAAACTGTGCAGACTCTGTAGGTCTAATCCATTAAGTCTCATGAACAAGTCCTCTATTCTGTTATCAAATATGTTTGCAGTAGATTATTTTAATCCTGGAAAGTTAGAGTTGGTGGCCTCTATATATACATCCCCAGAGTATATGTTTCAAAACAACAACACATTTTATGCTTGTCATCCTCAGGATACCACTCAGACAAGTTGCACAGATTAGTTTCTGTTTCTATTAGTTATGGTTGCAGACAGTATAAAGAGAGATTCTACTGATAGGTGCCAAAACTTCTGCTGAAGTCAGGAAAAATGTATTATTGAGTAGGTGCATGTTAAGACAGCTGAGCGACAAGGGACCTTGAGATTCAAGCGGAGAAATGAAAGCAACTTGCAGTCCCACCAGAGACTGTCAGCAGCAGTCTAAGGTCTGAATTTGAATTACAGTCCGACACTCAGCCGTTTGTTTACTTGGTAGAACTCACCCTGCTCGGAGAGGAATGGCAGATGAGGGCAGAATAACCTTTGTGGATTTGTAAGGCACATGGAGATGAGTTTAGAGATTTGAGGACAGGTCCAGAAAGGGCACCAAGCAACTCAGGCTAGAAAAAAAATAAAAGTTTACAAGTTGGAGTCAAAAATATGGAAATTATACAGCAGGCCATGATTAGCATTGTAGCAGAAAAGTTCATTTCACAGGCTAAGAGGCAGACATAGGACTTACAATGCGCAGTCAGTGGATTTTGATTAAGAAAGGTAAGTCTGCCAGGTGTAGGAATGGTGGTAATATCAACTATCAGATGAATTTCCTGTCTATACTTAATGCAGTTGTGAACTTTTATTTAATCACACTTGTCTCCATCATTTTGAATTTCTGTAAAATGTTTCTCACATCTGGGCTACTTGAACTACTAAAACTTGAGCAAATAATTCCGCATTCAAACCTTGTGTTAGGCGTCTATTACAGTTGTCAGTGATATAACAAAATAGAACACATAATTAAATGCAAACGTTCCACTAACTTTTATCCACTCCCCAGGCTCTAACTAAGCCTTGTCTCATCCGATTCCCAACCACACGTCGCAGTAACACTCCTGTCCTACGGCGGTCCCACGGGACTTGTAGAATACTGATTTAATGTCAGCTTAATGTCTCTGTTGTAGTTTATTAAAAGTCTGATCGGCACTGATAGTGGATGTTAAAAAGACCGGCTCTTTTTTAATAAAGTCTCATGGAGTTTGTGTGGGCTGTGCTTAAAAAAGAAAAACAAAAATACAGATGATGAAAGTATCTGAAGTGTGAGGGGCCCCACTTAATATCACAAATGATAAGTTGAAGTCCCAGCTCTCATCTCATCGCTCAACATGAAAGAAAGTTTCCTCCGTAGTCGCCTGTACTGAATAACAGATGGTTACATCAGATCCTGTGAACTGGCAAATGGTCATCTGTATTCTTCTTCTTCATCTTCTCTACCCGCTGTGCATGTTGCAAAAATGCCTGGATGTGAAATTTAAGCAGCATAAATGTCTCTCAACAAAGCAAAGTTCAAGGAAGAGCCGTGGGACTACAAGTTCTCTTTTTGCCCCAGAATTACTTGCTAGTGTTGGTGGGCTTTGTGTCTTTTTTTGACTCAACTTTTAGGTTATTTGAAGGGCTTTTCCAACTTTGTGTTGAAATTAACACATAATTAATGGAACATTTTTTTAAAAAATCAACATACGTAGCAATACCGTGTTGAAAAAATTAAAAGGTTAAATACAACCTTTGCAAACATGCAAATTTCCACACTTAAAGACATTGAGCCAAAATAGTTTCAATGACCAATTAACCACTATACGACACTGCATTGTATACTACACAAAACGTACTTGTTGATTGCCTTTTTGTACCAGGAACATTAATAAAAATAAAACATCTATGTGTGAAATTACAAATATGCCTATTTGTGTATTTGATCATTCTTTTGGCTTCTAGAATCAATGCGTTAGATTGTTATTAGCAGTTCAGTGAATCAGTTGCGTCTTTTAAACATTTGTACTAGTAAACAATAATATAGCTTTAAAGTACAAGTGATTGAATCATCTCCCGAGGAGGAGTTGCCGTTCTTCAGTGAAAAGGGGAATTTGCTGTGACGGTGATGCTGACGCAGGACGAGCAGAGACCGAGGGCAGTTCTGCGCAAACAGCCAGAGTCTGGAAATTACAGCCATAACCGATTTTGCTGAGGAGAGTCCATCTGTTGTATTTCTGCGGAGCAGAGGGACATGGACGCCGAGTGTGTAAACAAGTAAACACTCCATTTCTCAACTAACCTTGCAATAGATGAGTATAACCCAGGTAACCATGGCAACTGTACACAAAAAATGGTCACTCTAAAAGCTCAAAAGATATTAAAATGAGAGAAAATTTGACTGCAGTGTAATAATTGACAACTATTCAGTGATAATAGCACCTTCTGTATTTGAAACAAAAATAACAGTAACCACCTAAATGCCCAAAACAGTGGCTTTGATAAAATTGCAGGATATTGGTAGGATTAATCCTTCTCTTTATTTTCTGTAATTGCACACTGAAATCAAAAAAAGGCTGAAATAATGTGCCAAAAGTGAATAGTAGCAGGATACAATGATTTCTAAATGTCACACTTTAATCCCAAAAATCTCACAAAAGAACCTAGACAGCATGTCAGATAAAGAAAATATGACATTTCACAAGTTCCATAATAATATCATCTTATTTTGCTTTTTTATAGTTGCGGCACATCTGAAAAAAGTTGGGACAGCGTCATGTGTACCTCCTGGTAAAACATGAACACGTGTTTTTAAACATGTGGGAATTAAAAAGATCCGTTTTGAGAGAGACATGTCGTTCTAGTCGTGTCGGATTCATGGTGTGGGTCTACTTTGTCAATGTTTTCATTTGTTTGAAATGCAGGCAGGTCAGTCTGCACCTGGACTCTTTAAGTGAGGCAAATGTGGTCGAACTTTGCCCAGCTTCACTACAGGTCTATTACTTAAACGAGAGCTGATTTGATAGCATTGTTGATTTGTAAGCTACCTAGACTTTACTGTGGTAACTATTGCAGCCACAGATTATTAGAGACAATTGCTTTTGAACTGGAATTGTTCATGAGCCAGTACAGTGGTTTCAAGTACAGAATCATGCATGTTTCCACCTGTGGACACTAAAGGTCATGAATATCCAATATTGGTCCTCAGCCTTGTTGCGATTATTGATATTATTCCAGTTTCTCTGAATTAATAAAATGACATGATGATTGTACCTGAATGAAAATGTTTTAAAAGGCACTCCCCCTTTAAAATATCCGTTCCATATGTAGTCATATGGCTTGTCGACTAACTAAGTGGTTCCTCCTGCAGCTGTCATTTTAATAGTACATTCACATTTTGCCCTTGTCCATTTTGCCGCTGCCATCAGAGGAGCTATTACTTTTTATGAAATTGTAAAATCTCCTATTTTCCAACATCTGTTGTGTTGTTGATAATCACTTGTGAATAAAACATGGGATTATGAAAGTTACAGATCATTGCACTTCTTCACATTTTACACAATATTACACACTTTGTATCAGTTTTTTGGGTTGTATTTTGAGCCCAAAAACTATTAAATAGGCATTAATCATAGTGCAGACAAGCTGAGGTAATGTGATGAAGAGAAATGTTTTCCCTGATATATACAGTATGTAAACATCCAGTGAATATATATCACTCAATTATGATGGATTTTTATCAATTAATATTCATAGTTGGATGTGGCTTCTCTACATCTGCTATAGCAGTATGGGATTTTAGGATAATTTCTCGTCAACACTATTTTTAGTCATCCTTAGGTTGTTCGCTGACAGCAGCTTGATTCTTGTAATTACTCCATTAGATGTCTCCTGCATATTTCTGTAACCCCCTGCGTTGAGCAAGTTGTGCTCAGTAAGCAGAACAGAAAAAAAAAAGTGGCTCCGCGGCTCTCCGACTGTTTCACATACGGTAAAAAAAAAAAAAAAAAATTAAAAAAGCAACAAGTATGACTCAGAGTCTAATTTTATATTCAATAGAGAATTTCTAGATCAGTCACAATAACTTTATAAACTTTATAGTAGAAAATAATGGTGTTAATTCCATGTTATTTGCCTTTAATGTCACAAGCTCTTCGAATGTTAAACTGGGCACAATAAATAAATTTATTTTAACTATTCCAAGCTAAAATCAGTCTTTCAACAACAAAATATATTGGTGATGATGGATATGCTTAGAGAAACGTCAGTGTATAATTATACTTTCTTTTTTGAGGATAAAATCATTGTCTATCTCAAACCTGTAATGGGTTTTTTTTTCCTGTCCCTTGACAATGTTTTTTCCTCAGAGATACAGACAATCCAACATTGTGACGTGCCTGATGGATTTCTTTTTTTTTTTTCCATGTGCAAGGCAGAGTAAAGAAACTATTACTGTGGTGCGCACACACTCACACACACACACACACACACACACACACACACACACAAACACACACACACACAAATACAGTCTGTTGCTGTTATCTTCGCTGTCCATCGAAGCCATAGTCGATAGTCATCAGCGCAGCATGCTGAATGTGTTAGTGTCGTTATTATTCTGCTCAAATGTGGACTTGTACTGTACCTTCACTACCCTGCTGTCAGTTTACCTCATGGGTGGCTCGAAGCAACTTTTGAATCAGAGTTAAGGAGAACATTTTTGTCTGTTTCACAACCTCAATTTCGGTCAGAACAAAGAATGGCTAAGTAAGACTTCTTTTTTTTTGTTTGTTTTTTTGGTCATGTGCATATTTTCTGATTTCAATTGTTAAGTATTCTGAGATTTATTGATTTTCTTTTGCTAAATATCCTGTTTTCTTTTAGTAAATATAATAAAAGATCATAGTTGCACTGTTGGTAAAGTGAGTAAATGATTACTTTGATGAAATAAAAACAGTTCCAATTGCTGGTGTCCATGTCTTTATTGACTCATTACTTTTGTTTTGGAGCTGCTGTCTGTCCTTTTGCTAGTGCCGACTGTTAACATTGTTCAAAGCTTCATGTTAACTGTTGTGTTTACTGAAGTAGCATCTCATTATTTCTGAACAAAGTCAGTGCTACTGGCAGTAACGCATTAGCCTGTATCCACAGTACCTACAAATTATTTATTAAACATGTACTCATTGTTCTGCTTCGATCTGCATTGTTACCAGTTTATCTCAGCTGTTTTGTTGCCGCTGCTTCTTCTTGTCATTAGTTCATAAATCCATTTCTTTCAAGTGCAGGTGTTATGCAGAGTTCTGCACGACTGCAAAAAGTTTATCCCTCCTTGTAGGAGCGCGTGCAGTGAAGCGCTTGCAGTTGGAAAAACAAGACTTGAATACTGACTAAATAACGCTTAATGAGGTAATGCAGAATAACATGAGTATACCACCATTTGAATTTCAAGTAACTGAAGTGAGTCGAGCTGAACTTAATGAGTCACTCAGGTATTAGACTGACCAACAGTCTGTTGATGGCTCAGTTCAGCTCTCACAGCAGCACAATAATAGAGATACTGGGACATTATTAAAAAATTAATGGGAGAGGCAGTTAAAAGCAACATGCAAGTTACTTTTCCAAGTAGATGGTTGATACAGTATTTCTTTTTGAATTACTTCACTACTTATTAAAAGAAACTAACTTGTGACCGAAATATGGAGGTAATTTTCAGTAACTCAACACAACGTGACATATGAAGCATAATGCAGGCTCACAGAGACACAGCTTTAGAATTCAAACTAATTTTACATCAAACCACGTGAGTGTCTAATCAATTCGTTCATTTTTAACAACCAGGGATAGTTTTCATTCAAAACACTATTTTATGTCTGCATATAAGGCTTTTCATTTTCACCTTTTAATTAAAAAAAAAAAAAAACCCAAATCCAGTCATTTTACGTGAAGTCTTTTGAATTAAATGAATATTTGAGACTTTCAAGGGCATTCAAATAATATATAGCAAATTAGTTTTTTTTTTCTTTTTTTCAAAAAATGCATTTTTGTGCAATATTGATACAACATTATGATGCAGCAGATTTCACTTTTCTCTCCCGGAGATGGGAAGCTAGAGGAAATGGGACTTGTGTCTTTCTCTTCGACTGGTGTGAGGCTGTGACTGCTACCGCAGACAAGTAGATGAGAAGCATAAACAGAAACATGCCTCAACAAAAGTGTAATGGGCAACTGCAAACTGGATCTTCCTGGAAAACCTTCTGCTGGTAGAGCCTGATATGTAACAACAACTCAAAATATAACAATAACTCGAATCATTATATAATGTAATGAAATAAAACCTGAAATGTAATAACATTAAAATGTAATAAAAGTGCAGAGCCCAAAATTTATTTTTTTTTTTATTTCATAAAACCAAAAATGTAATAACTAATACTAATGTAAAAAGATTTAACAGTAATTTAAATGTGATCTTAATTTGTTTATTGCTTATACATTATTTTTATACTGATGATTGGAGAAATAAATTACAGATTATAGAGAACAGAAGACTATATATTTATATCTAATCATATATAAATACCATCGACAAATAGTCCAAACTCCTAGAAACTCATTATTTTAGTATTATTCAAATTGAAGCAGTTCAACTTAAAGTGTAACTTAAACTTGGCCCAAATTCCAATTCATCATCATATAAGTTAGATGAAAGCACTTATGAATCAATTTTCATTTCCAGCTATTTACCTTAACTTTCCTGTTTTTTTTTTGTATCAGTTTCTATCCCATAGCACTATGACTGTCGGTACAGTATGTTGTTTTAAAGACTTATGTGTTTTCAGCTCTTTGTCTAAGAAGTAACTTTTGCTTTCCTTTTATGAGCATGTATAGTTTAAGAGGCTCACTGAATGTAATGTTATGCAAAACATGAGTCAAAAAGTTTTTCATTACGAATTTTACTTTCAGACGTCACCTCTGGGTAAATAGGATGATTTTTCCCCACTCTTCACATGCCCCTTGTTTCCCTCCGCTCCTCGTCATTCATCTCTTCTCCAGCTCTCAAGTTGCCTGTGGCCCAGCAGCAGCAGCAGTTTGTGTTGCCACAAACAGAGTGCAGGCAGGAGAAACCCACCATGACAGGCAGATAACAATGCTGCAACACCACACTAATTGGCCCGGGGCTTACAGGGAGAGTCTCCTGTTCAGCAGCCTGGTATTTTGGGACGTGAGAGCAGAAGGAGAGTCGATGGGGAGAAGGGAGTTGGGGGGGGTGAGGCAGAGAGCGTCAGTTTTGATTATGGATGAGTTGTGAGATAAGCTGAGGTAGGACATGTTGTTGTGCGGAGAATGCTGCGGGCATGTGTGTGTGCATCAACATCGATGTCTGTGCCAAGCGTGGGATGCGTGTGGACACACACCAGTCATGCATGTCTGTCACACAAAGTTCTAATCAGAGGTGATGGATGATATTTGTGCATTTCTCTCTCTCTTTTTTTTTTTTAAGCAATCAATGGGGTTACTCATGAGGCATTTTGACACACCTATTGATCCAAGATATTATCCTGACTTACAGTGCATTACGTTGAATTTTCACAGTCTTTGCTGACATTTATTATAACATCTGTTTGACACTGCATTTTGGAAAAGTGGGATTGGATTGAAATGTTTATGCAGGTCAACGGTACACATGGTGCCTGTTGTGCTGGTTGTTTGAGTTTGCCTTCTGTTTTGAGGACAGACAACCAGTAAAAGCTATCTGTCTTAAGAGGATAGGATTATACTCTTATCGATCAACAACGTAAACCTCATGGATCATTACCAAGACCATAGAAGATTATTCACTTTGCTATGGATTGATTCAGTGTGATGCTAGTCACGTTTTAATGGTGTCTGCTGACAAGTAACTTAATCAAATGAAAGATGAAACCTGGAAGGTGTAAACAGGAAGGTTTTGATGTTAAAACAAGCTGATTTTTGTAGTCGACGCTCTGTTGACAATCAACAAGAACTTTCTTTCCTGCACAGACCTGTAAATGTTTGAATGTCTCCATGTTACATGACGTATAACTAAAGATTCCACAACTTCGATGTTGACTTGGAGATGAGATGCAATAAAGCTCAACTCTATTTGGGGGTCAAGTGAATACATACAAAATAAACAAACAAATAAATCCCAGCCAATAATTGCTAAAACTAGTTTCTCTACCAGATGGTTGATGTTTAGTTTTGTTCGGATTGAAAACAAATGCTTTGAATGATTCATCAATTATCTATATTTGCAAAGCCACTGAAAGTTTTATGTTCTATTCCTCCGAAACAAGCAATAACTGCATTAGATTTGGTGTTTCTCTAAATCAATCCAACACAAGAGAAGCGACGTGGGAACAGTCTGCATTATTTTTACAGTCACAATCTACACAACACTTTTAAAGAAGGAGATCCACCAAACGGTTCACAGTCTTTGTCACCTGCAATAGCACGAGAACACAAGCCTCCGCACTCCTGTTCTCCACATCAATAAGAAGCGCATTATATTCTCAAAACCACATTAATCCATCTGTAATTTAGGCTCAATTACAAACTTGTCTCATACAAGTTCAGCCTGACATGATTTCAGCCGGTACATTTTCTTTTAAACTTCACTGCTCTAAACTCAAACTGCACCATTAATCATATACTAAAGCAAAGAGTGCCCTATTTTGACTTAAAACGGCCCACTTGGCAGCTCAAAAATTGAGTTGTATCGCAGATTGCAAGTTTAGTCCAATTCTGTAACACAATAATAAACAAGAGCGGGTGGACGAGTGTCTTGGGGTCTCAAAAATGAAAGTACCTTAGTGGTCTGGGATTTGTGCCAATACACTGTTGGTTAAAAAAAAAAAAAAAAAAGAAGAAGCTTTTGGTCTTCACATTTCTCATTCAGCGATAAGCCTTTTATATATTACCCTCAAGCCTCTTCTGTTGTGTTTTTCCCACCAATACCACTGGGACACCACCTGAGAGTCTGTCATGGGGAAGCTTGTGTGAGTGGACATGACAGTACGGGTCTGAAGCAAAGACCAAAAAAAACATTGGACATGCAGTACTTGTATTTCTGGGTGTCTGGGTATGATGTAAGAATGACGTCACTTACTATTTGTGGGGATGCAGAAAAACTCTTGAAGCTCAAAAGTTGAAACTGTTGCAACCTTAGTATCTGCTATTCTTGTTTTATCATGTGTTTAGCAGCAGGAACATAGTTATTGTAAGGTACCAGTTATATTGCTTATAAATTTTTAAATATCACATTAGTTGCGGATTACAAATATTTTAATTTGACATACGTGAAAAAGCCTTGTGATCGCCTCACGAAAAAAAAGATTGTGGGGTGCTTTAAGAATGTGGTTGTAATCTGAGGACTTAGACCTTTAGGGTTTATGCATTAATTCTAGGTACATTTTTTTCAGAGATTTCACATTTTCATGTTTTAATATTAATCTTCTAAAATTATAAACATTACATTCAAAAGGAATTCTAGTTCCCAGATTAATTCATTACTGTTTATTACTCCAAAACGCACACAGTCCAGACAAAGATTACACATGCTCAGATGTGGCACACATCCTCAGCCATGTTGTAGGCAGATTAATTGAAAAATGTCATAAGGAAAATGGATTCGTGAAAACTGAGTGGGGGCTGCAGGAGTGGTAGTAATGGAATTTTAATGGACTCACTGCATGCACAGTCTGTGTGTATGTCTATTCAGTCAAAACGCATACGATACAGGATTCTATAAGGGATGTGCTGCACACAATCTCAGCAAACCTGGCTTAATCCAAACCTCTTTTTAAAAGATGATGGAGGTGATAATGATTTATTGCACAAAAAGAAAAAAAATTAAAAATTACTGAAGTAAATATATTGGGTGCTATATGCTTAAATCACCCTTATCCAGCTGTTTATATTATATTTGCTTTCTTCAAACTGCTTTGACAGTACAACCACAAAATAGGTTGAGTTGAAGTTTAAAATGTTAGACAATACAATCCAGGGACTTCACAATCATATACTTTATTTATAAAAAGACACAAGCAATATATAATAAGGTAAAATTAAATCATATATATGTACTGTATATATAACGTCTTTTCTTTTCTTTTTTTTTTTAACTTACCCACCCAAAGAAAAAAAGATTAGGGACAGGGTGATATGTGTCATTTTGATGACTAAAGGGTAAAATGTGTTATGAGAGGATAATTGAGGTTTGTGAGATTTGAATATCTCCAGGAAACCTTGCATAATCCTGCAAAACAATCCTGGACTCCATACTGAACTGATTACAATAGGCTTCATATTGGAAGAGATAAGATGCTGAACTGGCCTACCCTGCAGTCCAGACATTTCTGAGGAGAGGAAACATTTGAATTATCATAAACAAAATAAAAAAATTTTAAAAACAATGAAATCCAGAATTGTTGTACATTAGAGAAGATTCCAAAAAGTCAAGGAATAATTTCACTACCAAACTTTTTTTCTTGAGTCACTGCCATGAAATCCAGCATGAGCAAAAAGAAAATTGCAATCCTTGTTTACTACACCTGGCTTTTATTTACCAGGTGTTTTATTTGACACATCGTCCCAGTGTTATTTGCATTAGGAGTGTGAGTCATCACCTTTCAACAGTTTTAATTCTTCCTAAGAGGGGTTGAAGTCAGAGAATGAAGTTACAAGAGCAAAAATCTAATGAAATCATTCAAATGAAATTTTCCAACAGAATAACTGATGTAATACAGCGTCATCTAACATTATGAATATTCAGAATATGCACAAGTGAACAGTTGTTTTGTCTTGCAGTGCAGATCTTTAATTCTATCAACTCCACAGATCTACGCTTTTCTATTTCGAATACTGTCAAGGCTTTGGACGATGTCAAGTATTAAGAAGAGAGAAGGAGAAGACTTTATTTGGGGAAGAGAAGCGTTGCTTGAGCGAGCAGCATCCGTTTCTCTCTTTTAAAGTCTTCCAGGATCCTCACTAGAAGTATGAGCTAATCAATAACCTGTCAGCAAGAAAGCCTTTTCAGTTTTTGGCCGGTCCACCTGCTGCTGCTCAACTCAACTCAATCTAAGTCTCTCCTTGTTTTCAGCCTTTCTCTCAAACTGGTTTTATTACCTTGGCTCTATTGAGTGGGGCTGCCAGCTCAAAGAAACATTGTCCCCTCTTACGCTGCTCAGACTGTTAATAAAAGAAGGGTCACAGTGTCAGAGATGCTCAACAAATTGGAAGGTGGGAAAAGCACGCATTACATGGTATGAAGTTACTTCTGTAAAAGCAAACCTTCAGTCAGTCTTTCTCAAGAGTGACACTTCCTACCAACTCCGGGTTTACCATTGGCTTTTGATTCTGTGAACTGAAGCTCTTTAGAATTGATTGTGAGTTAAAAGACTTAGGGGCTGATTCACTAAAGCTTTGTACTGACAGAAACAGGTGCAACTGTGATAATGCCCACAAACATTGATCTGCTAACAGGACATACTAAGAGTTATTGTTCTTAAAATATTAAGTCTTGATAAGCGTTCATCTTTCATATTACAGAAGTTCAGATTTTAGTGCTGGTTGGGGCTGAGTGCTCCATTCAGTCACTCAATGGCAGCAGATCAGTCTTGGAATCAAAGCATACACAACCTTTATTTAATAACTCCTTTTTGTGTATGATATCATTCCTGGTGTTACTCTTAGTTCATTGCCCTCACAATTTGTGACATATGAGCATGTGAGCAATTTAACTTGCTTTATTTTTGCTTTATTTAATTATAGTCAATCAGGCCCTTGGAGCATTAGAGCAAACAAAGTTCTCTGTTCAGAAAATGTAAAGCTAAATCTGAAACATCTTTATCATTTTGAGAATTCAAGAGTTTTTTCACATTGTCAATGTGAAAAAAGGCATGTGTATATGTACTATGAAAGTTTTTGTGTAAATGATGATATTATCTATATTATAACAAAATCTACACTTGATTGAAACTTAATTTTTGTTTCACAAACTATATTGAATTTTAAGGCAAGTTGGAGTGCATTTTGCTATCGGAGCTATAGTGGCAGTTTTATAAGTTAAAGAAATAGATTGTTCAAGATTTTATAATTAACTTTGAACTTTTGAACTGGACTTTATACACTGGCTGACCACCTAATGTGTGCACAGTATTCCAGGATTTTCTTATAAGCCCTGAATGGTGATGCAATATGCATTTGGTATATTTAATTCTGTCTCAAAAGATCAGTTTGATTACTCATCAATAATTTGTTTCATGAGTTTTAATAATCGAACAAAAAAATTCTATAAAATGTTTGCATATGTAAATATCAGATACAGTTCCATTACAGTTCTATATTTTATTGTGCAGTCATTTGCTATGGAGACGTCTTCACTTTACAGTGAAGTGAAAGATTAAAAATACATGCAACACTTCAAGGCTTGGTCAGATCGAAGAGTGCGATTGTTAAGAGATGACTAGTTCATACGTCTGTCCTTCCATTTCAGAAAAAAAAAGAGGCCTTGAGCAAATGTGTTGGCAAGACCTATGGAATGCATGCCTTTTTTTTTATCGAGAAATCACCTACAAAAATACAATAAACACATGCTCAGGAAATCACAAGTTAAGTGAGTTGAACTTAAATTCATATTGTGAGAATATATTTTCATTTAGATCCAAAGAAATAATTTCACCGTCATGAACCAACAAGCAAAAAGCCCAGGAGAGGTTTACCTGTGGCACCAGAAATGCCCCTCAACTCAGGTAATCACTGGTTGTCAATCATTCATCTCCATCCCTGTCCATATCTGTCCATGGCTTCATGTCATTTAGATGATGGATGACCAGGTTGGTGTAAAATAGTATCGGTGAATATATTCTGACGAGACAGTGCACGTGTCCATATGTACCATATATTTATTCATACATCGCATGAATATGTGTCAATATGGACCGCTGAAGTTGCATATTTGACCATGACACAATTAACCACACTTTAAACCATGTATATAAATTGTCTTTTTTTTTCATGTAATAAGCTGGACAGATGAGGAAAACGTGTTTTTTTTTTTTAGAAAAGGCTGCTGGAGAACAATTTCTCTCCAGCAATCAAAAACACACAAAAAAGAAATATTCCCAGGAGAAAGACAATCAACAAAGACAGTCTTTTTGAACCCCACCCAGTGTTCATCTCATCAGAAAAACACAGCAGCTCAAGATGCCTCCCTGTTTTCACATTACTCTCCTCAACTTAATAATTCTTCCCTATGTGGCTTTTTTCTGAAAACTTATATTCTGTAATCGTTGGGTTTTTTTCTGTAACTTTCCTTGTGACTTTCACATTCAAGTAATTTCATTGCACTTCTTGGACAAACCTGATTTTTGTTGTGACGGGCATTGACGCATATCTTTTAAAAAGAGAAAAAAGATACTAATAACAAGTTATAAGATCCCCCCAGAGCAACATAGCACAGTATGATGTAAAATAATATCAATATAGTTTGAAGTGCCAATTATAAGGTGTTAATCTGTTCAGAGGTATAACTGCAAATCACACAAACTCAATCTGGAGTTATTTTCTTGCACCCGCTGCCTTAAATTGAGGTAATATGCCTCTGAAATTTCAGACATTATTGTTTGTAATGGTGCCTGTATTTTGGGTTTCCTCACATATTCCAAAACCTTCAATAAACTTTTGAAGAAGAAAATTAAATAATGCCTGCCTTCTGTCTATTTGCAAAGATTCTGCATTTAATTCTTTTTTTTCATAGATACATCAAAGGCACATTGTGAAGCTCCGAGTTCCCATTCCTGCTTTGATGCACACAGTTAGATGTGACAGACATTCAGGGTACTGCATTTTCAATAACCCTCTTATATACTATGAATGCATTTTTTTGGTCTGTGCATACACAGGATGCGCATCCATGCTCAGTGAAATTCTTTAGTCCTGTGAGTATATGAGATAAGTATGCTGCCCATCATCACTGAGTCATCCTGCAGGCTGCACTTTGCAAATACTATGTGGAACTACTATTATTCATCAGTATATGCACACAATACATTGCAAACCTGAATACAGAAGAACAATGCTGTTGTTTTTTTGTTTGTTTTTTTCTAAAATGTATTGAGTTCCTGTCCATTGATTATGCTAATGTACAATTACCCAATGAAGCCCCTTGGAGTATCTATATTTTAATTACTGCATTAGTTGTATTTTATTCTCACTGAGTCCTTGTTCTACACTGATATTAGTTTAGGCTAATGCGTAGCACAGCTAATCTTCACATATTGGTAAAACAGCACAGTGATATGGTCCAGATGTTTTTTGGGGAGGCTTCCATCCATTCTCATGGCAAGGTCAACAAATACCAAAAGAGCTCAACATACAGCATACAGCAAAGCCTGATGACCAATGGAACCAATGTGATATGGCTACGTTGATAAATTAGATCTATGGCTTAAAATTTGTAAAACATGTATTCACTTATTATCGATGGCTGCACTTTCCTCACCACACACTTTCATGAAAACCTGTCAATGTGAACTGCATAAAAACATCTAATTTATTAAATTACACCAACACACATACACGCACGCACGCACGCAGACACACACACACACACGCACACACACGCACACACACGCACACACACGCACACACACGTGCACGCACACACAGGCATATTCCTATAAAAGGTGAGTGTTAAGCCAGGCACGCTCCTTCATCGACCCACGCAAAATGCCTGAAAGCACA
>OMNM01001418.1:6708-39123 GCA_900302745.1 Parablennius parvicornis
CACAGACCTGGAGAACACAGCACATATGGGACGAATTCACCCGCTCACTGGGTGACATAACAACATCATGTGACATTTTTGTTCACCCCATATACACATTAATACATGATGTACGCACATGTTGACACTCTCATGCTGTACGCTGGTGGGATCAGGTGGTGATGAGAACAGAACATGCGGCTCTCTGCTGGCAACCTGGATGTGAACAGAACACACAAACACACTGGGCACTTTGTTCTGATTGTGATAATAAAAACACACACACACACACACACACACACACACACACACACACACACACACTAACTATGTGCATTACTGGCTCGGTAATGAATACGGTGCCTGCAAAGAAGCACAAAATTATAAAATGGTGAATATGTATTGTTGTTCAGTCACTCATGACCCGACACGTGGCTGGCCTTCATCTTTCTCTCTTCCTCTCTTGCAGGCGTGCACAAAAACACACATAATTTGTCATTGCTGTCACCCAGTTTGCCACACATTTTGTTTATTCCCCCTTCTCCCCAAACACAAGTCAGTTTGGAAATGTCAAGCAGTTTCAAGATTTATTTGGTTCTGTGCCGCATGTCGGAGAAATTAATAATCAACCTCAGAGTTCTGACCCACACAATCACTCACCTGTACGACACACAGGCACACTTTCCTTTTGCTCTTAATTTGGTTTTATTCATTTGTTTTTACATTCATGCCATCACAAACACCTCAAAAACACCCATTGTGTTCGTGATTGTGAATATATGTGCGCGTGCGTGTGTGTGTTATGAATATGTCAGTGAGTGTGATTAAAACAACGGCTCATAAACTTTGCACCGCAATGCGGGCGGGCGGGCGTGCGTGCACGAACAAGCACAACAAGTAAACACAGTAGTTGGCATTTCTTAATTTCGAGGGTGACGTTAACTTCAAGACAGAACCTTTGTTTGGTTGATTTGTGGCAACGTACAAGCCTGTGTGTGTGTGTGTGTCTGCATACTAGTGACTGCCTCTTGGGCTCCATGTGAAATAATAGTGTTCTCAGATATTTGGATGGAGTGAACAATACTTAATAGGGCCATGATAATAAGTATTAAAATCAGTGGACCTGAAAGAAAACGTGATGAGACTGTTAATTAAGAGAGTGAGTGAGGGAGAATTGCGTGGACACCGACACAAGGAGAAATAAACCGGGTAGAACCAAGATAGTAAAGACTAAAAAAACATTACAACGAAGCAGACGGCGGTGATGAGGGAGGAGTATAGATGCCTTGTGTGTGCACATGTCAAGTAACAGAAAAAGATTGAGATGGATCAAGAGAGAGGGGAAGACTTTGCACTGTTGATTCTCACCTCTCTTGCCATGTTGTATTGAGAAGAGGTGGGGGAGTAGGCCATAATCAAACGCACCCCGCTGGCTTCTTTGTACTCTTTGATCTCTCTTTCTGTGTCTAGTGCGCCTTATTCTGTGAATACACAGTTGGCGATGTCTCCGTAATTTTAGGACGATGTTACGTTCACTGTCATTAATATCTTGGCTCCTGTGATCAGAATCACGATCGATTTGGTTGTGCTTCTTTTGATGCACCTCACTTTCCATTGATATGAAACACCTTTTCTACACAAGTCTGAACGCTATCTGCACAAAATAAATCAACTCCAATTCACCTCCTTCACCCACTTTAGTTTGACAGTTAAAAGATCCCCCACTGTAGCTTAATCTGTCTAAATGATGAACGGGCTTCTAATTTTTATATCATTTTTCAAATGATTGGGGTCACTTGGCAGAAGTTGTCTAACCCAATGTCTGGCTACAACTGTATGTAACTAGAGCTCTCCAGCAAAGTTGATGAATTCAACTGTTGCATACCTTTGGATTTTATTCAGAATACCTGCGTGATAGCCATTTCTCCATACTGCTGATTTCTTCACGTTAGAATCTGATGTTAGGTTTTAGGATGTTAGCTGCAACTTGGGTGGACCATGTGTTTTACAAGCAGAATGTTAGCTGGCTCCTCTGGTCTCTACACATTTGAAATCTTGGCTTTTCTTCATGCAGTTGGGGACCCATATCCAATCTGTTTTGTGATCAAGTGAATGATGCAATTCTGAATTTTGCACACCAGACCCAAGCCTCGATCAAATGTGATACCAATTTGGGCATGTATCTTTTATTTTTCAACTGCCATCTGAACAATCCAGTTGCAAATGTGTGACTGCCACGTCATTGACGTGTGACGTCACAAATGAGCACCGGAGGGAGTGGCTCTACCAAAATGTTAAAGTAAGAAGACATTTCTTCACCTTTGAGTGCAACTATTTTCTTTTAAGGCCATTATTTGTAATAAGAATTGATGTGCCCTCTATAATGAATGAAACAACTCTTCTTGTTAGTAATTCTTGTCCTTCACTTCCTCCTCATCACTCCTTCAATCATGTTCTTTTCCACTAGACAGGAGCAGGTTTTACCTTCCTTGAACAAACGTATTTGAAGCAAACCACAATTCGTTCGACTGCTTGATTTTGATCGCCTGTTTTGAATGTAATGAAATAATTTAATAATAATAATCTTTTGTGTCCTGCTGTTATGTGTTTTTGCTGGAGATTTATGGCTCTTTCCTTTTCGGATTGCTTTTTTTGTTATTTACTGGTCAGACCACATTGAGCCAATGTTTCTGCTAACCCATTGTTGTCTCTATATTCCACAGCTGTTCAATCAAATGACAACACACAGTCTGTGGTTCTTTCTGAAAATGATCCCAAATATACAAAAATGTTATCATTAAATGAAAATTCAACACCTATGAGAAGGTAGGTGTATTTTATTAAAGCAAATAAGAAGTTAGAAATCACAAATTTACCTCAAATAAATGAGTTCTTGCTGCAGTTCCTCCTGTACTATACCCTCTTGTTGCATATCTGACCAACACACAGCCTCTTTACAGTATCTGTAATAGCCCACTATTGGTCGATAACGGTGCCAGTAGCCTATTATGGGTTATGTCATTTTATATTGCAATATTGATGTATATCCTGATAGAAGGGAGTACATCCAAACTACATTTTCTGGATCATTACCCAGACAGAAATGTCTGTGGTGGCTAATCAAGCAAATAAAGTGTCTGACAAATCAAAGTACTTCATTACATCAATGCGAAACCATAATGTCCAGTATTGATATTACCTTGGAGCAGTTGTTCTCAGAGATTTGATGTTATTCTCAGTGATTATTCTCAATGGCTATTGTGTTAAAAAAACCCAAAAAAATATGTGGAGGGAATCAGTGATGGCTCAACAATTTGAATAGTCTTGGTAGTTTTCACATCCAGCCCAGGATCTGTTGAGGCTTTTGTCAATTTTAATGTCTTATATTGCTTCATTTAATTACTTACTGCTCTTTATACAACTTGAAAATACAAGATGCCTGTTCCACACACTACTGATTTTTTACCTCTGGTGTTGCTTCTGTAAGAATCTTCTGAAATTAGGAGCTAATATGTTTCTATGAGGCCTTCTGTCTGTGTATTGTATATATTTTCCGTCCGTATATTATGATTTAGATTCCCTTTGAGATAGTTTTTAGCAAGTCTAGATGAACATAAACTAAATCTAAACCCACACAAACGATTTTGATGTTTTGTCTTTACTGAACAAATTGAGCCATTATATGTACCTGGCGTATTATGTTTTTATAGCATACTCTAGTGTGTTCAAGAGTTCAGCTAAGGCCCACTTTACATGAAAATGTTTCAAGTGAAAATGCATCCTTTTTGGCTTTTCATTTCTGAAAAAGTTTTTGTTTACATGTCAATGCTCCGAGCACCATTATATGTGTAAACGAACCCCCAAAATGCATGAACATTTTTGCACTTTCACTTGAAAACCCAAACCATGAAGGCATCTCAGTTACATTTTTACAAAAGGAATAAGATGATGTACAAACCGGCCCGTTCTTACAATAACACTTTGTCCCACATGATGGTGTTGATGATACATTTGGCAACTTTTTTTTTTTAGTATTGAACATTTTGCATTAGATTTACCGTTTTCAGGATCTTTGCAGTGTGCATCATCAGCCAGTGGTCAGCTATGGCTTTGCTATATGTGTCTAGATGGATAATATTGTCTTTCTTTATGAACTCTTTTATAGACTGGAACCTTTTCAACCAAGGCACAGTTGGTATAGCTGCACTCCAAAGTTCTTCATTTAAAATGGAAAAAACCCCAGAAAACAAACGCACACAAATATTTATGTTATCGATTTTGATCCTATCGATTGATGATGCAGGATAACATTAAATAAGAGTTGTTGGTCATTGGTTTTTCTTCTTTAAACCCATACAGCGTCCTGCTTCAGAGGGATTATAGTTTCCTGAGAGACATCAACATCTGGAACCCCTTTGTCACCATTGGGGTTTATTCCTCCACGCTCTCTGCTGCCATGAGCAACCTGATCGGAGCCTCACGGATTCTTTATGCCTTGGCAAGAGACGACTTGTTTGGTAAGTAGCAGCTTTCGGCTGAGAAGTATATCTTGTATCCCTTTGTGATATAGCTGTTGGTGATAATGTTTCCTAATTGGCAAAATACATATAAGAATGTTGTTGTATGGAAAATACCAGTGACATCAAAGTTTAGAAATCTGACGAATTTTGGGAGGAGATTTGGAATAAGCCGTTTACAATAAATTGGTCACATCAGGTCAAACTGTGGGTTTGCTCTACTTTGCTCTACACACCATAAAAGTAACACATTAAGAATTCCAAGTGATGGCTTGTATCTATATCATTCATATAAACTACTGTAAAAAAGTGGATGGCACACTTGATATTTTAAAATTCATGTAGGAACAGATATAAGGTTATTCTTCTTTCTGTACACTTTCATTCTAAATTGACAATTTACAAATTGTAAGAGTAGTATTATAAATAGGATAACTAAACCTCACTAACTCTTGAAGAAAAGGTCTTAATTCACTTTCAAACCATCTCTAATACAGTTTAAGTGAAATATTTGAATTAGTATTTTACCCTCGAGGAGCACAATAAGTCTTGACTTTGCGCGGGCGGAACCCACATTCAAATCTGATTTCACCACGAAGGGAATTGGCCTTTAAAGTTAACCAAGTGTACAATACAATTTAGAATGACTTGCTGTGGCGACCTGTGTCAAAAAAAGAAAAAGAAAGGCAGCTGTATAAACGCTAGATGACAAGACCCTGGGTGCGGTCAGGGAAAAAGGACCACCAGCTTAATTGGTGAGTGACAGATTCTGATTCTAATCTTAAGTACTTTAGGCGCCAGAGAGGCAGACTGTGAATGTGGTGCTTGTTGCTGCTTGAGACTGATCTGCAGTGATTGTTTATCAGTCCTTTGCTCACCTGGTTATTTAATAGGACTCTTCAAGACAAACGAGGCTGCCCCATGACGGGTTGGAGTTATAGCTGTAACAATGGGAGAAGAGACTGCCTATTGAGTTTAGTGCTTGGAGCAGGAAACCACAATGATAGACTATCATGGTATGCCAAGTGATACTTCTTGCTACCACATAATCCACTTACTTGTTCATGAAGGTCTAAATACGTCAGAGCTCATATGAAGTTCTTGTGTTAGTACTGAAAGTGTCCAAGGTTGAGTTGTCTGTATTGATAAATAAATAGATGAGGCGCTGTTCCTCATCTTTTGAATATTAATGGTTCTGTCCATTTACTTTGAACCTGGATATGGTGAAAGCTGACTTGTGTGGTTCTTGAATTGATGTAAAGTGTAAAACATTGCTGAGGCCACATGCAGACAGTCAAGTCATAGACCCATTAACTGAAACTACAAACCAGATGTTGATACATGATCTCAAAACAATTGAATCGGGTCAAACTGAACTCAGCCTTGACCTTGACTCGCCACAACCTGCCGCCCAATCAAGGAAGCAAAATGAGCTGATGAAGCTACTTGAATAAAAGTCTTGTCTTTTTTTGCTATTTTCATGCATTTTGTTTTGTTTTGGGATTCATATGTGTATTAAACACAAAACCTAACATAAAGAACAAGACAAAAAAAAACTGATTCAGCAAGAGTTGGGGAATGTATAGTAAAGTCTTGTTGATTTTCTTTGTTGCCATTTTCAACATGTAAATATCGCCATTTGTCTGTTTCTTGTAAAGATTCTATGATTCAGTGTCTCCATTGTAAGCCAGTTCTTTGTGATGGCTTTCTTGGCTGCTGCCAAGATAATCTTAAACACGTATTGCTCTTCTGTTTGAATGATCCATTTCAACTGTGCCAGATATAAGGAATGTCTTCCAAGACGTATGACAAAGTCCAGTTGACCTTATTCAGTTACTTTGAGATACCAACTAGATAAATGTGTTCTGTTCAGTAAAGAAAAGCACATTTTAACTTGTGTAGTTGTGTTCACAAATACTTTCATAAACTGAAGACTTGGAGAAGTCGCTGCTCACCAGGTGAGCTACCTGTTGCTCCTTGTTGCCAGGCAACCAGTCAGTCTTTGCTACGTGTGAGGTATATTTTGCGAATCTGCACAGACAGAAATGTCAGATGATACCAGCTGGTTGTTGAAAGGGTCCAACAGCAAGGTAGCACTTTTGGTTTTAAAAAAGCTGTTGATATTTTCTAACTTTTCTCAATCTCTGTAGTTTATGTGTAGATGAAAGAGATGATTCGAGCAAAAAAAAAAACAAAACACCCCATCACCCAACAAAATGGTAATGACGATGTTTGTGACATCCACCATTGCACCAGCTCCAATCTTCTTTGTAAGGACAAAGTGACACTTTGAAGAAACAATCGTTCTTGAAAGTTTCACCACACGCACACTTGGCCGAATTCATTAGAATATCAAGCGAGTGCCACATTTGTGTGATGTCCATCGTTCCTCTGTGCCGCCCGCCGCTTTGTCGTTATTAATGACCATGAGCCACTTCCTCATCCCGTCTTCTCCTTTTTTGTGAGGTCTATTGCAAATTGATTTGGCCTGCTCCTGTCGACGTGTGTGTGTGTGTGTCAAGAGAGATAAATGGCTGTATTAGCAACACTTCCTCTGTGGAGTGATCAGACGTAGCAGAGCCAGGCGACTCTTGTACAAGTCGGTCCCCTCACCAACGGCCAAAGGGTTAACTTCAATTAGATTAATCTGTTTAATTAAGAGTCAGTGACTGTGGAATCGTAAATGTGTAATGTTCTTGATGAGGTGGCGGGAGAGTGCGGGATTGGTCCGTATGACCACACCGTGTGTGTGCGCTCTTGTTGTTTTCACTCATGCATGCAGCTCGTTGTTTAACCTTGCCACCGTGCCATTGTGCAAACTGAGTGATGGATGCGTCGATTTCCCCAACACACACAATGCTCAAAAGGAGCTTTTTTTTTTTTTTGACTTCTCTCCCATCTCACACATCTTTCATTTCTTTCTCCTCTCTAACTCACTAATCTCCAACTCCTTCACCTCCGTCCTGCCTCTCTCCATCCACTCCATCACTCAAGTCCATTCCATTGATTTGACTTTAAAGTCTCACTGATTTAATTCTGATCCTTCATCAGCTGTGAAATTTACTCTTTTAACTCCAGTTCTTCTCTGATATCCGTGGCCTGCCCCAACCTCTGCGCTCGCCACCTTCAGAGCAGTTTTTTTTTTTTTTTGCTGTGACTGTAGCCACAGCATTTATAATGAGATGTACACATGCTTATTAGCTCCCAGTTTACCTTTTCAGCTCTGCAGGATACTCATTTTCTTCTTATTTTATCTTCTTTGCTGCGTCACCAACCCACTCAGTCTTTTCATCGACTGAACACTAGACATTTTTATTCAAATGTCAGGAACAGAAATCGCCATTCCTGGAGCACATTCAGTCTATTTGAACCAGATCATCCTATTGTAGATTATTTGCGATGTGAAATTAATAAAACATGTTTTATTCACCCTTTTCAGAAAGAAACAAGTTACTTCAAGTTAATAAGTGTCTTTTGAGAGTGACTATTACGTCTTTTTCAAATGTATTTTTCCTTATTTAAGTTGGGCTCAGCTGTCGACACAGTGTGTCAGTCTGAAATTGGATGCACTCCATGAGGTCAGGTCTTAGTTGGAGGAAGATCTTCTTGAAACCGGATGTTGGATATGAAGACAAGAAGTAGCAGCAACTAAACAACTGGGATAGATTACGAACATGCTTACAGTTCGTAAGCGTGTTGCCAACATACAGCTATTTACATGACAACAAACTACTTAATGTGGCATCGTTTCAGCATAGTTGCTTCAGAAAAGCTTTGTGTTTTGAGAGAAATGTTCTCTGCATTATTACTGCTGAACCTTTTACTACAGCAGTTGAAAAGTTTAGTTTTCCCAGTTTACACAGTGATGGATCATTCTGAAAAAGGTTTCATTTTCAGGGACTCAAACGCTGTTGTTGTGTAAACGGACACCCAAAACAAAAAGTTTTCCATTTTCACTCAAACAGTCCGTGTATGGAGCCTTTTACTTATTTATTGAATATTAATGCAACATGGCCAATGTGCAGACATGCTTATTGTCACACAGTACATGTAGTCTTTATGAAGACCTTAACAATTATTGAGAGTACTTATGATGTTACTTCCTATTGGAACAAACAGTTGGTCTGTTTCTTGACAGGAACCTGACAGTGCCATGGATTTCAGAGTAAATTAATTGTATAATTTACTCAAATTTACTAATTTGTTCAATCAACCAAGTTTAGAAGCCCTTATCATAAAAACACACAAAAATGGTAATTTCACCATTCAGCTATTGGAGGAAGGTCTTATTTTTCCACCATTATGACTACAGAGAGTAAAAAACAACAGGTGACTGGTCTACTGCTGCCCCGAGCAAGAGCAACGGCAGACTGCTTTTTTTGCTTTAGTCAAATAATGATTGGTTGAAGTTGCACTCTACCCTCCTCTTGGAGTGAAGTTCATTAACTGGGTTGACGTTGCCATTGTATGCCTCCCATGACTCCACATCTGTGACGGGAGGCATTGGCTCCAATCTTTGCCGCACGCCTCAAACTCTGGCCTCAGGATGACTGTGGTTCATTAGGATCACAACCTTACACCAGTGAAACAGATGCTTTCCTCTTGCCAGAGGCCTTGTCAACCAGCAGTGTGACCCACGCTGACAGACACCTCACACTGAAGCAGTCAAACTTCTTCTCTCATACAGACAACACAACTGACAGCTGTTTGATTCTGTTTTCTACTACAATGTGTTTGAAAGCTTTCACCAAAGCCGAGGGTCATCTCTCCTTTCTGTTTTCTCTTCAATTGAATTGCCACTTAATTGTATCCGGCTCAGGTTGTTGACATGCCTGTTGAAGAAGATTCCACTTATTTGCCTTCAAAGTTTGTTTGGGTTGTTTTGTAGCCGTTGTCCACCCAGAGAAGCGTCATCCACTGAGTTCTAAAACTTTTGCCTCAATGTGACTATATAATATTTCCTTAAACACTTAGGAATGCACCCAGTAGTTTTGTCAGCAGTCACATCGTCAATAAATAAAAACATCCAGTTCCATTGGCGGCTATACAAGCTCATGTCATTACATAACCACCACACTTCACTGATGAGCTGAGGTACTTTGGACCATGAGCACTTCCTTCCCTTCTCCATCTGTTTTTCTTTCTCTTTCAAGTAGATCTTTGTCTCGTCTGTCAATAGGATGCTGTTCCAGTGCTGAACAGGGTTGTTAAAATGTTGGCCTTCCTGTTTCTGAGGCTCATTAATAGTTTAAATCTTGTTGTGAACCCTCAATATTCGCTCCGGTGAAGTCTTCTCCTAATTGTTGACTCTGACACAGATACGCAGGCCTCCTGGAGAGTTCTTGATCTCGTCTGCTGTTGTGGAATTTTTTTTTTCTCCTGATTGGGGAAAGAGTCTTCTTTCATTTAACACTTATTTTTTCATGGTCTACCAGGTCTTTTAGCATTCCTGACCTTCATGAGACGTCAGACTTTCATTGATGCCTTTGTTTTTTCTTTCTTGCTTTCATGATGAAATTATAGAATCATATATTTTTAAATGATTAATTTGTTTCTTCTGTATCGATGGGAGTTTATTGTTGTTTTCAGCAATGGAAAGAATTAAATCATTACAGTTATGGCTATATAAATTTACCTTGTGTGAGGGCTGGTGTGTGTAGGCGATGCTAGCTTTTCAGGCCACATTTACACGTTTCAAGTGAAAATGCATCATCTAAAAAAATAAAGTTAAAATATATATAAAAGTTTTGTGTTTACACAGCAATGTTTGAAAATGATTTCCATTTACCCTGAATTGTCAGAAATGCTGAAAAATAATGTAGTTGGCATGCCAGGTGACAAGTGGACGCATTTTGTATTTGTAATGAAACTACACAAGCGCACAAAGAAAAACCTGCTATAAACATTTACAATGGCGAGTACATGGGCAGATGACCAAGTTGGACTGGGAGGCCACCATTGTTGCTATTACCTCCACCAAGGAGGTTATGTTTTTGCGAGAGTTGTTTGTCTGTCTGTCTGTCTGTTAGCAGGATTACGCAAAAACTCCTAGCGTGATCTTTCAAAAAAGGATTCAGAAGATGTGTCTTGACGCAACCTGGGTTCCATTCAATTTTGAACGTGATCCGGATAACCATCTGGATACAAAAAAATATAGAACGTTTTTCTCCTTTACTTATCATTGAGCTTTTTTCCCAAAAAATCATATCTCTTGGAGATCATATCTGATTGACTTGTAAAAATTCAGTAATCTGTAGGATGGTCATATCGAGTAGGGTGCAAAATTTAATCGGGATCGGATCCAGAATAAGGTCAGAAAAAATTCCAGAATTTAACATTGGAAACCCCATTTACGAGTTTCAGAAAATCATAACTCATACTATTTTTTTGACAGGTATATTTAGAGGATCATTGCCCTGAATTGTGCCAAATTTCGTCTAGATCCGATCCAGATTAATGATATGGCGGCACTTTGAAATTGGAAAATTTTAACATTGGAAAAACCATTTGGAGAAGGTCTGCACTCTCTGAGTGCTTTTCTAGTTCTTGATCTACTCACGCATGCGCAAAGGAGCCATTTACTATTTATGGCCATGGCACAAGTTTACATGGAGACAAAGTTGTAGCTTTTTTGAAAAGTTTATTTTTGGAGCCAATTTCCAAAAGTTGTTTTCAGTGGCTGCGATAGTTTAAAATGGACACCTTAGCCAAGCAGAACACGGAATGAAACAGGCAATCAGAAACGATGAAAGTTAAACCTAAACATATTTAATAAACAGTCTTCAACCACCAGAGGGTGAAGATTATTTCCAAGTAACTAACAAATGTGTATATTTCTGTTCATAGTTATTTTGTATAAATCAAAGTACAAACTAAAATGTTATGGCACTTGCCCTTTTTATCATTGAATCAAAAATATCAAGAAAAGGCTCTCCAGAAGATATCCATTTCATATATTTCTTCTCTATAAGATAGCTGTTCCTCTCACAATTTAGCATGCTGGTATTTTCTTTTCACAAACTCATAGAAATGTATGATTACTTGAGGAGAATATATTGTCCATCTCTGAGAGGCTGAGGAGTGAAAATGAAACTTATTCGGGAGTGAACACAAAAAGTGTTGTGCTAAAGTTCTCCATTGGAACTAGACACACTCATTCTTAGCATTGTTATGGATTTCGAAAGCAGCATCAACGCTTAGGCTCCTGTTCAATGTTTTCTTTTTTTATGCTGAAACTTGCCTTGAATTCACTTTCACTCGCATCTGCTTTCATCCCTGCAGGAAAAGTGTTGTCACCGGCAAAGAAGACATCCCACAGTGGGAACCCCTGGGTCTCTGTGCTCATATCCTGGTTCCTTGTGCAGGTTTGTGAAATTATCAGAACGCCATTTCTTTGAAACTTCACTGCAGCACAGGCCATACAAATCTTTGGGGTTTGTTCTGAATTGCCCTGAAAGAATGATCGGAACCAGATTCAGAGGTGGAGACTTTCCACTGTTCCAGTTGGGGTAAGGAAATAGAAAGAAAAGGATCGAACCGACGGGCAGATAGTGGTTCAAGTAAGGGGTACAGATTCTCTATTCAATTGTATTTCTGTAGTGCCAAATGAGCAAATAGACATAAATCCACTTATTGCAAACTGTTGGGAGGCTTCTTTTTTTTTTTTTTTTTAAAGCAAAAAGTATTTTAATGTCTGTTTCAGATTTTGACATCTTGCAAAGTCCAGACTTTTGGTATTAAGGGTGCTATTTAGTACTATGAATAGTTACCACTGGCAAGAAGTACCCAACCCAGTTAGCTCCAAACATCTAATGCAAGATTTGACTTTTTGGTCATTTTACTTGAGTGATCAATCTAAGATTCAACCTTTAACATAAAGATATTACTGCATATCAACATTAGGATATTAACCAATCCATTCATCATGATTTGGGGCTGCTTTGCTGCCTCAGTGCTCGGCTGACCGCTTGTCATTATGGGGAGATAATTAATTTCCATCTTTATCAAGGTTTCCTTCAGGATAATTGCAGGCTACCTCTTTGAGTAAATCTACAGAAAGACTGTAAAAAAAAAATAGAATCTGCCATTTTGACTCACCCCAGTCAGGGTCCAGGCTTAAATCTAATAGAGTCGCTGTTGAATGAGTGCAGACAGTCGAATGTAGCCGAGCTGAAGCGGTTCTGGAAAGACGGAAATTCCTCCTGAACCATGTTGTGTTTAATGCTCGTGTTCAATAATAATCACAAATTTGATTGACTGGTACGTTCAGCATGTTGTGTATGTCGATTTTTGTGACTGCTGTAATTATAACTGTACTTCCACTGTACGAAAAACCCCACATGGGCGTCCATATCTTGAATATTTGACCCTCAACTTCGCATTTTGTCCAAACGCCTGTGCATTTTGTTGCTGTCAATTGTGTCAACAATTATGTTGTCATTTAAAAAAGATAGAAAAAAAACAACTTTGAAGAGATTGTTTCAATAACTTTCTTCAAATGAACGAGAACACAGAGAACACTGGACTTGGTTCTAAATGTTTCACTGAAATCAATAAATCTGAGAAGAGTTCCCACTGAGCTGTGGGAGTGATGAGGCTCGGTACGAAATGAAGGTGGAGAAGCTTCAAAGAAGGTACTATTGTTTCCAGCTAATGAATGCAACAATGGCTAGTGAGACGGGCTAAAAGCAGCCCAAACTCCTGTTGTTTAGAGTGTCAAGCCTCGTCAAAGATACTCTCCTCAGGCAAGAACATCAGAAGGTCTTCTATTTCGAACTCAGTGAAATTCAGTCTGGGCAGTTTCATGTCTTTGTTTCCTGTGAGTCCTCAGCCTGCATCCACACGCAGCGCCGGTCCTTCATTTTGTGGATCTGCTTTAAACTAATACTAATCAAAGAAATGCAGTTTGTTGACTGATGTGCTCCTAAGAGAAGATCCCTTTAGTGATCACAGAAAAAACTCTTCTCAGCTTCCGTCAACATGTGCTTTATGCCATATTCCAAAAGATAAATGTGCTCTTCAGGCTCTGTGCTGAGTTCAGTCGTTTTAAGAATTAAAGTGATAAGTCTTATGCATCAATAGCATGCAACAAACCATTCTCAGTGGCTGATTATAAAGGACTGGCAATCTGCATTTCAGTGGACATAGAAAGCATTTGCCATGAATATTTCTGTGACATTGTTTACAGGTTTTAAATTCTTTAATGATTGCTGCCGACTTTTCATGTTCCTTTTGTTGAACTCTTTAAGTATTGAGTGTAGTTCCAAGTGTTAGGATCGTTACGTGGCAAGCACAGTTTGGTCAAAGATTTGCTGTGGTGAGATATATACACTATTTAACCACCAAACAATCAATAACGGACGACTTGTCCTCTGTGATTAGTACAGCCTTCCTCTGGATGATCACAGTAAAAAGCCTGGGAGTGATTACAGCATATAAATACAGTCCTGACTGAGGTGGAGACAAACAATCTTGTCAAAGACAGCAAAAAACCTCCATGTAGTAGTCTTTTTTTTTTTTCCTTTGCTCATCTATTGTGTCTTCCAAATGGAGGAAAGAAGTCAATTCAGACTGAGGAGAAAATATTGGCAGGCGAGAGGAGGGTGAGGATAGATAAAGAGTAGGCGGAGGATCTTGGGAGCAAATAGGCCTGACTAAACTATCATTATCAGAGGTGAGTGTTAAAGGCTGAATGGCCTGTCATTATTTGCGCCCTGTCTTTCTTTCTCTCCTCGTCCCTCTTCTCGTCATATCTCACCACTCTCCAGCCGCTGAGGAGGAGGAATTAGATGGAAATGGTTAGCTGTGTGACCAACGCTACCAGTGATCATTGACTCTCTTCCTCCTCCTCTCAGCATCTTTTTTGATCCATTTTGGATTATTCATCGATCACAAAAGTATGATTGTAATCTTGCCTTGCACACTAACAGGCACAGGAATTGTAAAAGGAAGAGAGAAGGAAGACGACTGTCAAAAACCTTGCGCCCAGTTCATCTAGTATTAGATGAACAGGCGGAGATATCCAGTGGAGGAAAAGCAGTTGAAGATGCTGGAGGATTGGGTTTTCTAGCTGAGGTCGAGTGGAAGAAGGCTGAAAGTTAGTCCAAAGCGCTAAAGCATTTACAAGACCATCATTTCCAACAAATGCAAAGTTTCTGAAATCCCTCTCACTTCATGGGGACTTTACTCAATGCAAGAGTGAAAGCTGTCATGTCACGACGTGCTTTTGAAATCCACTGATATCAACCGTTCCATAAGAACAATTGTACAAATGGTCTTGATTAGATGTCTGATGCACATTAACGCACAAAGATATTTTACTCTTAGGTTATATGTTAAGTCTGGGCCCATAGTCGAACTGAGCTAAAGAGAAACCTGTAGAATAAACACCCTTGTGTGGAATTCACTATCCTTGTTCATTTCCTTCAGAGCTTATATTCACAGTTGAGAACCTGAATGAAGCTCATCTGTTGTTGATGTTATGTCCCACACTACTATTTTTAACAACAAAAAAAGGGGTTTAATTCAGTTACTTGATACCTACCCCTAATGGTAGCCTCTGCAAGAAAAAAAAAAAAAAACCCTCCAGTTTGTTACCGCATTGTATTACGTTTTTCAACTAAAAACCAACCGCTTGTAATCCGAAAACTACAATCTGCCATTTTGCAAAGACATTGTTACTGTAATTTGTTGAAGTCCTCTTTTGAGTTTTTCCTGAACCTGAAAATTCCAAGAAGTGGCCTCAATGTGAAATCCGTCCGTCCGTCCGTCCATCCATCCAACCATCATCCTGCTTATCCCGTTCAGTGCCGATCCCAGCATACTGTGCGAGGGCAGGATGCACCCCAAATACGTACAAACAACCACACACACGGACCGAATGGCAAGTGACGTAATTTACTTCACACACATGTATTTGGACTGTGGGAGGAAACTGAGGGACCCAGAAGAAATCCACGCACACACAGGGAGAACATGCAAACTCTACACAGAAATGTGTCATAACCCCTATCTAGTGAAGTCATTGGTTATCTATTTCCCTTAAATTGACACTTTGTAAAGTTTGTGTTCTGTCTCTATTGTATAGGTGGCGTTATTGGGTCACTTCTTGCTCTTTGGCTCTTCTATTCTGTTGGTAGTGGAAGTTGTGAAGACAGATCCACTGATTAATCACTGATACATAAACTTTTTGAGCCAAGAGCTTCAGCTGTTGTTGTTACGCATCACTCATGTTGCTTCTTTAAGTGACTCTGCACATCATCATCTGGTATTGTGATGTGAAACAGGTTGGGGAAAGTTTGGAAACTTGTTGAATTGACTGGATTTAACAGCAACGTGTCATAAAAGTGTTTTTAAGATAATATGACTGCTGTTTTTTGTGATTGCGCTCATCGTTTTACAGTCTATTGACCGTTTATTGCATTAAACAGTACATACTGGACCTTGCAGTGCAATTTTTACGAGTTTGCCATGTACAAAAGTTCAAATTCAGCATCCAGCCTGGAGAGTAACAAATGGCCACCAATGAAGCTTTTTGTTTGATTTCCAGAAAAGTAGCCTACATGTGATCACATTGTACTGATTACTACAAATATATTTAAATAACAATATATTCATAGTCAGTCTTTCTGTCCCTTACAATTTTAAAGTATGTTACGGCAAGATGATTCAAAAAAACGTTTAGGACACCATCAGCTTTTATCAGTCATTAGTTTATTTTTGTTTGGAATCATTTTTAATCTTATTCTCTGGTTAGTTATTAATTAATTATCACTTTGTCCTCCTTTTGCCATGTTCAGCTTTCTAGTCGAGAATTGCTACTTTATCATTATTGATAATATTTTCCATATCTTTGGTGACCAAACAATTTGACGTCAGAAACAGTGTTTGTTGGGTTCAACCAAATATCTGAATACATTTCTTAATAACTCTACTGTATATACTTCAGAACCCAAACCCTGTCGGATTTTCACTTGTGACCCTGAGAAGATTCTGGAAACTGCGTTCGTACTCCAAAACATTTGTGAGTGCTCGGTTGTTTTTACTCAGTAAAAGTGATTGTCCAAAGTTACCAACTTCAGTGAAATATATTGCAATTTATGCACGTTCTCCAGTTTAATATAAACACTTTCAGATGGCCACGCGAGGAGGAGAAGGTGAGCGTGTGATGGGGCGGGCGGCAGGCCATCACAGTGGTCGTCTGCGGCCGCCTGTGTCCGAGCTAATGGGTAATTAAAGCTGCGGTTGCTCCCAGGAGAGTAGCGCAGAGACACCCACCGACTTTGACTGCCAGAGGTCAGAGTTGCTCTTCCTCTCTCTCTCCCTCCTTAACCTCTTTTCTTTATCCTGTCTTCTGTTTCCTTCTTTGCCCCTTTCCCCTTGTCTCTTCTCTCAACCCTCCTCCGCTTCATCTCATGCTTTATTCTCTGTCCGCCTGTCAATAATGTGACATCATTAATCTCAATTTCCTATCATTATCTCTTCTCCTCTTTCTTTCCCTCTCTCTTCACCTCAGTTTATTTCTGCCTTGTGGTTTCAAAGCTCCCGTCACAGTGTTGCTGCTTACTGATCATTTGCCCTTGAGCTCAATACAATAAGCTCCATTTGCAGCAGAGTCGTAAAAAGGAATCGTAATTGGCGAGACTGTGTTCAGTGTTTGCACAGTACAGTAGCTGCCTCCTTGTTCTGCCCGATCAGCCTGTGCAACTCGCCCACAGACTTTAGCATTATGTTGATGATGATGATGAGAGAACAACAGTTTCCCACAGTCAGTACAGAGCTGCTAATGATGCCTTTTGCTTGAAAGATTTACACACTGTTCCTCTCGCTTAAGCCAAGGTGTGCTACATGCTAAGCAGGAAGGTAACGATGGGAGTGATATCCATTTTTCAGCTATTCAACAGAGAGCGGCAGTAATGAGCGTAATTAGGACCCTAAATGAGTTGTTAAGCTTTGTTTTTGTTTGTTTTTTTTGGGGGGGGGGGCTGATTGAGCTGATTATAGAGATTAAAAATAGTGCACATACCAATGTGGAACAAAAGTGGAGTGTACAAAGAACTTCAGCTTCATGTTTGTTGACACTCAAAATGTTATGGTATTTAGTTTAGAGTCACATTAATCAAAGCTTACTCAAAAACAACATACCGTATACATGGGAAATGATCGATATTTCACCCTTGATCTGAAAGGATTGCGTCATTAGTCTGTCAAGTTTGTTTAAAGTAGCAATAGAGGTGTGTTATTAGATTGGGCAGGTACATCTAGGCTACAATCTGATCATATTAACAAGGAAGGGATCAACATTTCATTTCCTCAGTGATTGATCCTATCCTGAGTGCAAACATTGCGACTCGCTGTGGATTTGAATTCATTTCTTCTTGTATAATTAAACACTTCTAACCCTCAAGGCAGGTAGTAACTTCTGGTTATACCCAAAAAGACACAAAACATCAAGTCTGCCACTTTTTCTTTGTTTGAGTTCTTAACAATATTAAGCATGTGGCATAAGTGTGCATAAGACACCCTCTATAGGATAGCTCAAACAAGCTGAGGTTCAATGAGCAATTTGCTTAACATGATTGCACTTGTGTCTGACACCTTGATGTGTAATGGGCCAGCGTTATGCTGGAAACGTGGCACCAGCGTGTGAGCGCAAGCTACGTATGGGGCCCTTGTCACCTTAAACTCATGACTTCAAAAGCAGCAAACTACTTGACTTGATGAATTTCGTTAAAGTAAAATACTCTGAACTTTAAAATACCATTTCTGTTTAGGCTATATATATTTCAAGAAAAACAGTGACAGTTATACCTACTTGCTTTGGTGATCCACAGGTGAACAGGGTGATGTTTAGATGGAATTTGTGCAATTGATTCCTTTCTAGTGGTGTAATAGAAATAATAATAAAAAAAAAAAAAACAATTTAGCACGCCTGGTTTACAGGTTACTTTGAATTTCACTTTGAATGCGTAAAGCAATCAATTGCTGAATTAACTTTACTTGGGCTTTAAATGACATGGTCACTTGCAGAACTCTGACCTCCTCCAAGCTCCAAATGAAGTTCTTTTAATTCACTAATGTGGTCGGTAATCGTTTGGTAGTCATTAAAAAAAAAGAAGAATTGTTTTAGTGATATGATGAGAAAATTTAGATGAACCCCCTTCAGTTCTGCAGTTCCTCATAGAGAGTTGCACACAGCCATGTTCACACATCCTGATGTCAGAGAACATGGCAGGGAGCAGAGCTTCTAATAAGGTCATCATTTCCCTCTTCTCAGAATTCAGCAGCTGCACTTCTGTCAGAGACGGTGAACCTCCTAGCGGACTTCATTATTAGGTGTACGACGACTCCTCCAGTCCAGGCGAATGTAAAATGTAACTCGACTTGGCTGTGTCACCGTGTAGCTGCCACAGCCAACGTAACCAACTCGGAGCAGAAGTCCAACAGATAGCATCTTAATTAAAGCTGAGCATTAACCTCAATCAGTGGCTCCCAAAGCGGAGTCAGGAGACTGTTGGGTCCTTTTGGGGTCTTCAAGTAAAATGTCATGCACTTTCATTTAGATTTTTTTTTTTGCTCCCCAGATGTTTTGTAAATCTGTCCTTGATCTCACTTATTCTCCACAGTGCTGCCTGATAATCATATCGAACTGCCACAACTTCTCAAGAGGCCTTTTTGGATGCAAATGGGCTAAAGCTCAATTATCTGGAGATCCATGGCTTAGAAAATCTGCAAAGCCTCCCACCTTATAAACCACTTAATTAAAGCGTCGACATGAGAATGTGAACTTTTATGCCTGTGCCCAGTGACAGCATTATGTTTCTTTAAGTGTTTTATTTGTCATGCATTTCACGTGGAAACGACTGGAATTTGTTGTGCATACAGAGTAATTTGAAAGATTGTCATAACATGCGAGGCGGGGTCTTCAAAGGAGAACAACCATGTTCACTTTAACCTAGACACCTGATGTCACATGTCTGTGATTGTACTGTGTGAAAAAGCTCTTGGGGAAAGTCTTTGTATTTACCATAAATTAACTCACGAACTGAGTGACATTAAGGCCCCATTTACATGACATTTCAAGTGAAACTGCATCATTTTTGCGTTTTCGTTTCACCTTTACATAGCCACAATTTCAAAATGTTTGTTTACACGGTAACTGCAGAAACAGAGATGACAATGATGGTAGATGTTTGTTTTTGAAACCACACACAGAACAATATGCTATAAACATTGACAATGCCAAGTACACTGACATTAAACAAAGGTTTTCGGTTTTCTCATGAAGAAGTGTGTAGTTGTGTCTATGTGGCCTAATGCCTTCTTATGCCAACTTAGTCAGATTTTGGAGTTTATGTGTCAACAGAGTAGCCAGTCTAGTGGTTCTTGATGGCCAAAGGTCACAGGTTCTTCCAATTTTCTCTTGAAGCCTTGATGTCAAATATTTCTACGTGACAACTTGAGTCAGGTTGATGTTACATTGTAAACCAAAAATCCAAATATGTCGACTTGGTCATTCTAGTTGACAGTGACCACATTTTCCAAGGGTAATGACATGCTTCAGAGTGGAATCAAACAATGGGCTTTAGTTTGGGTATGGTTTGGTTCTGAAAGAAAACAAAAATCAGCTTGGTTAAACTAGGAAGTGATCAATTCTCTTATCAGAAGCTGATGCTTGGTCAACAAGATCAAGCATCAAGTGAAGAAGTATTTTGTGTGTTTGCCCTGTGATGGACTGGCAATCGATCTGGTGTGTCTCCTGCCTTCATCTTCTTTTCGCTGGAATCGGCTCCCGTGCCCTGGCATCCCTGACTGGGATGAAACAGTATTGAAGATGGATAGAATTCTACCAAGGTGCTGATGTAGTGTTGAAAACCTTCAGGCGAGGGGCAACTGGAGCAAGTTGGTGGGAAGCAACTGTGACACTTTGTGGAAACCCAACATTCAGAAATGTCTTGCCAGCTGTTGGTGCATTAGAGAAATGTACCTCACCTCTTGTCTCAACTTTTAGCTGAATTTACCCTGCGTTGTTTTCACTCAGTGTGGTTTTAGCATTCAGAAATGTAAAATTGCCACAAGAAGTCATCTGTCCCAGGCAAAGAACAAGAATCCAATAACGATGATATTAATGAATTTAATTATGCTCAAGCTGAAGAAAAGTTTGAAATCAGGTCAAAACATCCCCGGCCTCTGTGGAGCACAGCAGGAGTGACCATTATCAATGATCTTTATCTCCCTGTGAATAATAAGCCCACATTTGATCAGAATGGTCAGATTGTTTCCAGTCCAGTCTCATCAAACATATTGGTGACAGAATTGTAGTAGTTTTTGACATTGTTGGGGGAAAAAACTTTGTCTAAAGTGTCATCTCAGTGGATTTCCTTATTTATGTTTTTCTCAATATCTTGTTTGTTTATTATTCATTCACAAACATTTAGGAAAATTCAAAAGAAATGACAAATGATGGGTGTTAGGAAATGATGACATGTTTTCATCCATGTCAGTCATTTTGACAAACACAGAAATGGAATGCAGCCTCTGATCATTCCAAAGAAAAAGGCTTTGCTGTCTCCGCCGGAGAAGGAAAGTGGCATTGGGGTAAACTTTCTCATAATTGAAATTTTTCTTTGTACTCTCACCCAGTGCCCTCATTATCATGCAAATCATGTGCCGGATTTCATATTTTAGAGGGTTTTTTTTATTTGGGAAAGGGTGAAAAGTAGGCGGGTGCTTGAAAAGGTCATGTGAAGAATACATTAGAATGCACCGTTCTGCACGACGTTTCTCAGAATAACATGTTGCCGTGAATGCTAATCCCTCCCTTTCTTTCCCCCTCTCTCCACTTCTTCATGTTTCTTTTTTTCCCCCATCTCCATCTAGTTGGTGCTCTTCTCAGGGAAACTAAACACCATCGCCAGCATTGTGACCATTTTCTTCTTGTTGGTGTACGCCGCTGTGGACTTGGCCTGCCTCGCCCTCGAGTGGGCCTCCGCTCCCAATTTCAGGTACACACACACGTGGTCCCTAAACACTCTCTTCTCTTCCGTCGTCCTCTTTTTTTATATATAGTATATATCTTTCTTTTTTTTTTTTTCATTTTGCCAGCTTGCTGCCACAATGAAGGCGTGCTAATTAAAAGACATAAAACTGGCCTCTGCCTACAGCCTCATGTTGGAGAGGGACCAACAATAAAGCTGTTGAGTGTGTTTGTATTTTGAGCGTTAGCACAGCCTGAACACAATGGTCAAGTAATATGTTGCGATGGTTGAATTTATGCATTTGTGTGTTGTTGCCTGTTGCTCCTGGGAATGTGTTTCAACAATCTGTGAAAAACCTCTTTAAAGCTACAGGGTCCGCCACACCACCAGATGCAAACATCTGCCCCATGTAGGGATTTATCTGACTCTGGTTAGTTTTGAGGCTCCTCCTCGAGAGGGAAAACTCTAAATTTAAGTTTGAATTGAGGTACTGTGGCATCCATTTACTAGTAATAGTTTTGTTTTAGTATTTGATCAGTGGTTCCCAACCTTCTCTCCCTGGAGCACTCACCAGGATTACAAAACGCTGCAGAACCTCTCCAATTTGTCAAAACAATAAATTGAAGCCAATTGCTGGGCTATGGACCCACTTGAACCTTCATACATAAGCAAGCAAGTACCTTAAAAATAGATGCAATCAGATTTTCCAGCTCCGATCTATATTCCGTAGATCCAGTTTTTTAGTGTAATATATTTCTCGACGGTGATGATTGAAAATGATTGGGAAGATGCGTGAGAGCACTCGCTGTTCCTCACCCCCAAAACCAGTAACATATCACTGAAGAGCTGCTGGTATCGGGACTCAGCGGCAAACCTTGTAAACCAACTGGAACATTCCAAAGTAAATCCACATCTCTTATTGCACTGATTCTTGACACAGCAGGGATTTATTTAGCTGCTTGATAGTATACAAGTGGACTGAATTGCATATTAGAACTGTCACTGTAGAAGTTTGGAGGTGTTGGGAATTGAGTACCTCGCTTAAGAGCATTCACTTTTGAGAAGAGTAGTGACTCACTTGTGAGATGATGCACTCCAACAACACCAGCTATTTGATATGTAATCAAGAACACTTATAACAATGAGAGCTATGTTCATAAGCACAGATCATTTTATGATGTCTCCTCTAGAAAAGGTCACCAATGAAGCAATATCCCAACAAAATTGCTTAATAAGTATTTTTCAAGGAAAATGTCACCTCCTGACTCAAGTTTTTGTCCTTATAACCTGTGATGGCTCCATATGCCGGAACTGCTGCCACTCTGAGTTGTTTAATCATATTTGAGAGAGAATATATTTTCTTTTTAACTTAGGGTAATTTTGGTTTTAAGTGAATGTCAGTCCTAAAAAGTTTCTGTATGAATTGGTCATAAACTGTGATCTGTGTCACTTGTAAATAACAACTGCAGAGAAACAAGGTGTAAGTAACCAACTTTAACACAGCCATCAAACATTCTTAATGTTGCTGGAAAAAGGACATGAACAATAGATTTTCTAAGTGCATGAACCTCCTTTGTCAGCAATAACTTAAAACAAGTTCTCCAGTAGTTGCTGATCAGGACTCCATTACTTCCATGATTAACTTTGGACAATGTTCCTATGCTCTGGTTCCTTTGAACCTGTCTGATATGGATTTTTGATATTAATTTGTAACTTCTGATGATGTAATTGAAACATTCTTGCAATTCTTGATAGAAACGTCAGACCAGGAGATGGTTCTTCTGAGTGGATTTTACTGGAGTTTTTATGATTCTAACTCAGGTTAGCTTGTTTTCCAGTCATGAGCGTAAATGAATGTTTTATAATTTTGTTCAATGGAAAGTTAGATATTTAAATCAGTTGTTGGAATTGAACAGATAAGCTTTGGGTGTACTTGGAACTCACACACAGATCATATTTTATATAGGATCTCACATGATTATAAACAGTTCATGCAGAAAACAAGAACATTTCAGAAGGTTCATAGATTTTTTTTTTTCTTCATTCAACTCATGCACACTTTAATTCAAGTACCCACAAAACTTTCAAACATGTTTCAGTGTCGCATTACACTTATCCCTTGTATCATACCAATGTAACCATATCTAGCTACCACAAGAGGGCACTGGCAACATCAGCACGCAGCATTTAGTGAGGAATCAGTTGCTCAAGAGTGAATGGGATGGAATAAATAACTTTGTACGCAACCCAGTGTTTCCTCTGGTGTCTGCCCGCTATCTGCTCTGAGTGTATTATCAATGGGTGACCGCTGGCGAAGGGTACAGGACACAAAGTTAACCGCAGAACTTCAGCTACCATCCTCCCCCTCTTGGCTGACAGGGGCCCCCAGAGCTGATAAGGGGACTTGTTGTCTGGCCGTCCGCCTGCCTCGGTGCCCCCTCATCCTCCCCTGACTTTTTAATTCCCTTTAGTTCACTGTTGCTGTGTCACCGGGCAAATTTTGAACGTCATGTGTTTATGTATTTGTTGGTTTAACTTTGTTTTTGTTGGCTTTTTTAGCTTTTTTTTCCTCTCTCTCTTCACTCTGTCTGGCTTTCTCCCACATCTCTTTCCAGGCGAAAAGAATTAAAAGCCATTTAGCGCCGTCTCTCCCCCTGAGAACTGCTCTGTAATTAGCATAACTAATTTAGCAGAAATATTTCCCTTTCTTTTAAATTTGCTGTTGTTTAGGAGGGAGGGGAGAACGGGCTGGAAATTATGATGTGGCGGAAAAGATGCCTTCTTAAGCGTGTGTGTTTTTGTGTATGCTGCTTTTACACAAGTGAAGGTAAACACAATACAGGAGTCTTGGCGCTTGTCTGACATCTTCATCACATTATGGCGAGTGCATAGGAAATGTGTGTTTGCTTTTTTTTTTTTTTTTAAATCTGCATGTGTGCGATTTGTGGGAAGAGAATTGTGTTTGCTGCAGCTTTATCGGCACTCCTCGGGGGTGTGCTGTGTGTCCCGCACTCTGCAGCTCGGACTAGTGGCTTAAAAACGCTTGAACACATGCATGTTTAACAGAAGGGTCACTGGCCACGAGTCAGGACACAATTGAGCGCTTCATGCCGCTGCCAAAGGATATCTGTGAAACTCACAGATTCTGTGACCTTCAGTCAAATAGAAACTGGCAGCTCAACACAAACATACTTTTTTTTTTTTTTTTACTTTGTGGTTTTTCTTTTTTCTTTTGGGGTTGGGTTGAACGTTTACCCGGAAAATCAACTGCAGTATTCTCTAAATCCCCTTTGACTGGGCTTCCATTCGCTTCAAAAACGGAAAACTTTGCTGATCCTGTCCTTTGTATGAAGTCAGAGTGATTTTGACTGGACTATATTATTAAATGAGATTGGGGGTGCATAAAAATCCAGATGGATCCTCATCTGTGTCTGGCTGGAAGTGGGAGAATAGGTTGTTAAGGGATCATTATGTCTTAATGAAGGAGGATGACGGTTGATAAAGGTGCAGCAGCTAATTCAGACCAGAAATTTTGATAACGTTAATTAAGTCTTAATGGATGATACTGGACATGACGAGGTGTTCTGTAGTTTCAAGAACAATGTGGGAGCGTTACCCTTTAGAAAATGGCAGTGGTGGTGGCGGCAGTGAGTAAAAACTTTCATTCTTAGAACCTTTTAAAGTCGCTCCTCATTAGCTCCTCAACCTTGTACTTTCCCAAAGGTAGCTGTGGGATATAATGAAGCATTTGTAGGCCATGATTTTTATAATTTCATTAAAAGGCCTAAGGCAAAGGTTAACATCAAGTGAAAATGCACCATTTCTGCTTTTCTAATCCAAAATTGTTTCACGTTTACACAGCAGTGTTTTGAAAACCGTCCATTTCCATGGAATTGGACAAAACCGAAAACGATGTAGTTTATATATTTGGCCACTAGTGGGTACTGTTTGTTTTTTTGTAATGAAACCACACACTCATGCACACAGAGAACAAGATGCTGTAAACAATTACAGACACTGACATTCGCATGGAGAGATGCTCAAGTTGCGATTCTGAACTATAAATCAATGAAAACATGACCTGGGAGTCATGACACTTTGGAGACCGCTGTTGTATTTTACCATCTACTCATGCATATGCAGGATGATTAATTACTACAGCTGTAGTTCAAATGTGCAGTTGCAATGCTTTAGAAAATATGTTTTTAGACGGTGATGTAGTCGGAGCACTTTCAAAGAGTTGTTTTTTCAGTGGCTATAAGCACCGTTGTTGTGTAAACAGACACCAAAATGCAATAAAGCTTTTCAGTTTTCACTAGAAAACGTTGTGTAAACAGGGCCTAAAGCTAAACAGCTTTAAAGATATTTTTTTTTATTAACAACTTTTGCATTCTTCAAAGGGTTCAGATGTTTCCTGTTTGTAGGAATCAGAAGAGACTGTCAAAAATGTGAGCGAAAGTTAAAAACAGGGCATCAATGGTCTGAGTTGCGCCAAATTCTTTCTGGGATGATCTTCTATGGTCATTAATATTTACTAGAGTTAAGGAACGATTTTGGGAAATGAAGTATCGTGCATCACGTCACATATAGCTGACGTGTCATATTTGAGTAAATAATTTCAATTAAGTTTTAATTATTAATCCCCATCATATGTATATTTTTTGGAGATCTGTAGAAACTTTAAAAAGTCCTGTCTGACATCTGTTAATCTCAAACTGGATCCAAATGGCAATATCTGCTTGATAATAAACCAACCTCAAGGATGAAGACCTCAGGAGTGAGTGTAGATGCTTGGTGTGACAGCTGCTCATGATGTATTGTGTATTATATCATAAAAGAAGACAAACCGCTTTAGGTGGAGTGTCTCTTGACACCATGACAAAAAGGTTCAGGTGTGCGCCATTATGTTGAGCGATAGGACCAGAGGGCTCTTTTATATACACTGTACGACAAACTGTAAGACGAGCTAAAGGATAAGTAACCTTGTCATTATTAAGTCGTCTGCCTGTCAAATTATCTTTAATGCTGGATCACTGAGATTTCTTCAAGTAATTTCCTCAATTCTGCCTCACACTATTGCCACGACAGACCGGTAGAATCCTGGTGGCCAAAGTTTAAAGATATCAATCAAAGTCCTTGTGATTTCATATTTCAACCCTTCTTTATGAGGTCAGTATCTGAGAACAGCTGTAAGCCTGTCTCTTCAGATACTCACTTGAACTCCAGTATGAAGATATTGAACTTAGTTGGTCAATGACCTTGAAAAAAGGTGGTTGGTACCTATTTCTGATTCCATTGGCAATTCTGAGCCTCAGCTTTTTTATTAACCCTATTTAAGAAAAATGGGTATAGAAGATTGATTAATTGTCCATGATGGACTTCTCTTTATCTTAATCCTGAGAACTCATGCTTTCCTGGACAGTGTTGACTTCATACATTTTAAATCTGGAAAGACATTAAGGTTCACAGGTTGGCTGAGAAATACAATTGCTAAGTGATTTTAGATTTACACAAGAGAATAGCCTGCGCAGGTAAGAGCTTTACACAAGTCCCCAGCCAACCAGCTAGTTCAAATCTGTTCAACCCCAAATGAAAGGCTCACTAATCAGTTAGCCTATATCTCTAAACCAAGTTTCAGAAAAACAAAAGTATAAGCGTTTATGAAAATGAGTTGCATAATCTGAGATTGACTCCAGATTTTCATTCTCCTGGAATCTGAAAATCCAACTCACAACTTTAGGATGACTAACCAAGGCCGTAGATTCAGAGCAGATGGGCGCTTTTGGCTTCTTGACAGATCCAACTTTGTTCAAGCACTTGTGTTCAGGTGGTTCATAAATCAGGTGGGTCTGGAGTTCTTTAGCATGTAGGTTCAATAAGAAGGATTCTCGGGTTTCTCAAGGTCCATCTAGTCTTATCTGCTTTTTCCCCTGACGTAACGTCTCAGATGTTCACTGACCTCCCTCACTTACAGGTTCTGGCATTTCCTTGCAGTTTTCTTTGGGCGTGTCTGCTTGTTCTGTCATTTCTGTCCCCACTTCCCCTCAAATATGAGGTGTCTTTTGGCTGAACGCCAGGTCTCCTCCTCCTCTTCCTCACCACTACTTTTTCTTAATATCCGTCAGGATTTGATTGGTGGCATTTTTTTTCTTTCTTCTCCGTCCTGGAAGATTTTTGCTGTATCAGCTAAGTGACATCAGTCGCTCCAGAGCGCAGTAACTGAACGTAGGAACTGTACAGACAAAAAGGATAAGTGAGGGAGGGTCGGGAGGAGCTTTTATCCTAATTACAACCACACTCTGGGATGGAAGAAGGATAAGATTAAAGAATTGTGGGCCATGACGATGTCAAGTGATCAACTCGAGAGGAAATGAAAGCAGAGTTTGAAGACGGGAGGCATAGTAAGAATAGAAAGAGATTGAGGGAGCTAGGTTAATGCTTGAATGTCAAAATGTCGAGATCCATTTGAAAAATTGCAGAAAATCTTGGTTTTATTACAATTTATTATTACAAGAGAGGTTTTCACTGATCTGTCTACAGATTGTAGATGTAATCTCTTTTTTAAAAAAAAAACACACACACACATCTGCAATCCCATTTCTTTGAGCCTTGAAGAGCTGCTAACCACCCATTTATCAGCCTCGTTTATAATTTGGGTGCCGAGTTTGTTTTCCCATCAAAGTTTGATTCTCTTCCACTGTCTGCTGACAGGATTGTTTTTGTAACTCATCTGGAATGTAAAGGCTGCAAGGGGGGTCAAATATAACTCGTCAAAATGGCAGAGTTGACAGCTTTTGAATTTTCCAAAGCTGATTATTAATCTCATCACTGGCGTTTCATGTTAAACAACTCAGTCAGCTCCATGGAAGATGTCATGAAGGACCACAGGGGGTAACGTAGGGAGAGGGTTCGGCTCTTTTTAATAAGTATATTGTTCAGACATATCAACGTCGGCATTATACATTTTGTATCCTGTTGGTGAGATGTAGAAAAATGTGAGGTTTTAACTTGGCAACCGAAGCAAAAATAATATGGAGCAATTAATGAAGTTCTGTGTAAGAAAATCTCACTATTAAATATGATTTAAGGTAAATGTTGATGACACCCCCAAAAAAATTGTAGGCAGTCTTGGGAGATATGTGTATACATTTTCATTTCAGAAATATTTTTGCCTTTACATGGCAAGGTTTTGAAAACGATGTCTATTTCAATGGAATTGGCATTATTGCAAAAAAAAATTTCATGTTGTGCCACGAGTAGGTGCTGTTGGTTGTTTTTGTAATGAGACAACTTGCACGTGAGCAGAGAACAATACGATGTAAACATTAACAATGGCGAGGAGATGGACATTTGTATGGACAGACAAGTAAGTTGAAATGCTATTACGGTGATTCTCAACTATAAAACATTCATGGACCAACACGGACCAGAGAGACCATCCTGGATGGACTGGGATTCTGTGTCAAATATAAATCAGATCAATGCGATAACTTGAAAATCTCATAAACCATATTCATTTATGTATTTGGACATATAATACGTTTTGAGGATGTTATGAGAAACTGACACATTTCAATGTTCTGGCAGCGAATCATTACAAGAAAGTTCCGATCAGACCAGAGATGTTTTGGTTCAAGTCTTTTAATATCCAGTTTTGAAATGCGGCCTCAGTTTTCATTTTCTCAGTTGATGGTCTACTGCTAGAACCTCTCCATTCTAGCTCCTTCCATTCGGGTATTAAACCTTCTTCTTGTTCCCAATGTTAAAATACTGGAATGTTATCAGGACTGTATTCAAATAGATGAGGCAGACAAGAGTTCAATGATGTCAATTTCCCATTTACATGTTTTTTAATATCACATAATTGGATGCCTTTAACTCTTAAACTTCTTAAAATTCCATTCAATACTACTAACATTAATAATTGTCCAAATTAGGTGTATTTTCTTAGTTTCCTCTCCTTCCAAACCAAATCCAAGACAATCTTGCTGAGGTGTTTTGAGCTTTAAGCTAAATGTTCACTTTCAGGTTTCTACCTTTAGATCTGTGCACATTCTCTTTGGCTCCTTCCTCATCAGTGCAGACAGCTTGACCAACAGGATGACTAATGGCTGCCTCATGGCCATTTCTTTCTTTGTGTTTTCTCTTTGAATTCAACTTTCAGGCAGTCTCACCACATATAAGCACATCCCTGCTGCGTCACTTTCGCTGGTTGTTGCTTTCATGCCTCTTACAAAGAGCTTTAAGACTGTTAGTGGAGCTGCGGAGGAAGCAGGCCGGCCATTCGAGCGTCATCGTGTAATTACAGCTGGTAACTATTTGGATTGCTGTCGGAGCGGCACCGCTTCAGTTATTGCAGGGAAATTGGTGTCAATTACACAATCCTCCAAAAACATGAGCACTCCCATCAGCGGCATAAGCTCCCATTTCCTCGACCTTCCAGCTCATTCTCGCTTAAAACCAGCGCACGCGTGCCCACAGCGCACAGAGCGCAGCTAATGCGCCCCACTCACTGCTTTCTGCAGTCGAGCCCATGCACACAAACAGTGAGAGGTCCATGAGCAGCAGCAGAAAATTCTGTGTGCGCTGTTTGTTTTAATTGATTTCGTCTCAGCATTAACTCCACATTTGTTCTGATGCTGCTATGAAGTTGTGCGTTAGGAAGTGACAGTGTTATTTGTGCGTATGTTTAGAATGATCATTTTTAATTTCCATTTGTCAAACACTGAGACCTCATTTGGTTGGATCCTGATTATTTTTATATGTATATTGATAGAAACTTTAACAGTTTTTATAACTCAATACCTCATAGATGTCAGGTGTGCACCCAGACCATCAGTCATACTTTTATACTTGTAGCACAGCTCGTAATTACGTGCTGAGCAGTTAAACTAATAAGCGACAGCAGGGGAACTCTGCTGGCCCGACTGTCTCTGGTGATTAAGTTGTTGGTGGTGTACAAACTAGCTTTTGTCTCCTTGTGACATGTTGATAGAACATAATTTCTAATCTGCCTTACTTAAGTAATTCTCATTAATATTAATATTTATATTAAAACTGATGCAAAAGATCCCAGAAAAACCTGCTACCTGATAATAGCAATGATTTTGTTTAATTCCTCGTCTTAATATTAGACAATGTGGCTGTTAGTCAGTTGATATGAGCAGATATTTTTAAAAATGTTCAAATTTTTTACATTAGTGATAGCATTGATGTGGTGTGCAGATTAGTCGCATATTAAGACAAACACAATGTGCTGTACCTAATTCCAGACAAGCTAGTCTAATAGTTCATGTCTTTATTGAACGTACTCTTTAAACATTTACTGTGCTGCTGGAAAAAGGATGTGAGCCTTGACTTAAATGATTCATCACATTTCGTTTGGCTGCAATAAGCTGAACCGAGCTCTTCTAATAGCTTTTGATCAGAGCTGCACAACGTTGAAGAGGACCTTTGAACCATTATCGCTTGCAGAACTGCTTCAGCTCATCCACATGCATCAGATATCTGTTCTTAACGGCTCTCAGCTCAGCAGCTCGGTTGAATTCACATCTGGACTCTGAATAGGTCACTTAAGAAACTGGATGTTTTTTGTGGGGTTTTTTAATTCCTTTAGAAACTATTCTGTAATTAATGCAAAAAACACTCCAGACAAATGTATTTCTCCTGAGCAGTCCATATGATATACTAAGAAAAATGTTCAGTTTTTTAATCTTCTCTCGGGTACAAATAAACTGGAGTGATCCAAACTATGTAGGATTAGTTTTCTAGTATGTGCTTATTTAACTAATTTTGAGTATTAAAACTAATACAACACATCATCACGTGTCCTGTTCAACTCTATGATTCAAATGATAAGTTATATATTTGTACCTTGAATTAGATGAAGCGCCATAGAAGATGAATGGATGATATCATCAAGTTGTTTTATTATTGATGCTTTTGGATAACACAATGTAAACTTTTGTTTTTCAGTTCTGTAATTTTATTGTTACACATATAATGGGGGGAATAAACACTAAGAATACAGAAATATAGCATGAGACTCCTTGTCTTACTGCATCAACTAACTTGTACTCAACTTCAGCTGGTTCATTAACCCTTGAAAACAATCTTGTATGATACACTTGGAATTGGATTATCCCCTTTTTCATTGCAAACGGTCAGTATCTCAGGCAGCAAAGCAGCCCTGCGTCATGATGCCAGTTGCAATCGGATTCACTTTTTCTTTGAGAACACATCGTGTCAATGCAAACATTATTACAATAACAAACGGAGCCAAAATACTGGCTTGATGATGATATATATGCTTCTAAACCTGAACTGTGTATGTTGCTTTAAAGGCTCCTCAGTGATGCAGATAAGCTAACAAGTAATTCTGACTGTGACTGTACTATGTGGACAATTAACTAAGTTACCTAAAAAAGAAAAGTATTCCTTTCTGAAGCCATAGGACGATAATCCCAATGATGATCCCTTTTTTTTTTTTTTTTTTGCAACCAGTTTTAGATTTAATGACTGGTACTAATGCAAACAATATTAATAAAAAAATATATAGCATTGATTAAATGTTTCCTAAACCTTTTCCTTTCAGTAAGAGCTCTGAACATCTGTGGAGAAGATATTTAGACTTGCCTGTAACGCCAAAGTTCTCAGTGAAACCCAGACAAATGAAATAGTTTAATGAGTGTAGCAGCTATGTGAAAGATTTCCTCTGTGCTGGTGAAAATTACTTAATTTTCCAGATGGCACTGTCACTCTTAAACTGCTATACTACTTTACTTTTTGACAGTTTTAAGAAGAGAATTAGTTTACATTCTTTTCCTAACTTCTGTTCATTCAAACATATTAAAAAAAGAAAGTTCAGCAGTTGACAAAAAATTTAATTCACTGAACACCATTAAATTGCAGGGTTGTCTCTAATACAATGGCTTTTAGTTTTT
>OMNM01001419.1:0-13147 GCA_900302745.1 Parablennius parvicornis
GCACATTTTCGGTAATTAATTGCATTGTTTATCTACTAAAGACTGAAGCTTGTAATGAATATTTATTGAGGTAAAACCACTGAATTAATGTCGACAGAGAGACTATATTTAAATTCGAACCATATTTTTTATAACGTCCTTTTAGCTTTGCCTGAATGCTGTTTCTCTGCAAGATTAGCAAAATAATAAAAACAATAAATTAATAAACATCAACCATAAGTCTGGGTTTTGTTAGAGTGCAGGTCCACCACTTTGACAATTTGAGTACCTCTTGCTAGAATGTCTTGTAATATAAGGCCAACCTCTGTTTTGATCATCAATTTGACAAATTCTCACAGGCTACACTTGTGTTTACTGTACTGCAGAAATGATGGCCCTACTCAGGTTTTCAGTAATTGTTTGGGATCTGTTCCAGTCCATGAACTATTCCAGGACACAACCTTCCAAATAACAGCATTTTGTTTCCAGTAGTTATAAAACCTGATGTGAAGTTAGCGAGTTAGTTGTGCTTGTAGGGTTTTTGTTTATTTGTTTCTATAGCTGGATAAAACCTGATCATCTGTCTTTACTGGTGCAATTTAGAGACTTTGTGTCCTTACTGGGGAAAAAAAGACTCCTAAAGCTTCAATGAAAAAAGTCTGTTGCTCCCCAAACTTTGTGAGCAAATGTTCTGCCCGCTCAGGCAGCTTATGAGGATTAAGTGCCACTATTGAACTGGACTCTCACTATAGCCTTTGTGTCCCTGCAGCATGCCTGCCATGCTGACTCCAGTGTCTGGCTCCTCCTCGGCCTCCGTCACCTCCTCGGATAAGTACGCTGTGTTCAAGCAGCTGTCTGTGGACCAGCCCGCAGATTCTACACCCGCCACCTCAGGTACAATCCATATCTCATTCAGGGTGCAGCCCTCCATGAAAAACCGTAGTCAGTTTCACCGAGATGAAAATATAAAGTTGGTATTATCCTCACATATCTAGACTGCATGCAGAGATTGATGAAAATCGGTGTCTCTATTACCTCCAATGGCACAGTGGGTGTGCATTTACACCCATATAGCTGCACTTTGGCTGAGAAGTAGTACTACATGTGTCACATGTTGTTAAATCAAGAATCAAAGTGATTTTTCAAAAGTGATGCAAGACTTGTTTGCTTATTAAACAGGCTGTATTTTCTGCTTCTGTTTAATTTTGTCTTTTTTATTTGTCTTGACCTAGATATAGGAGACAAATACAGTGTTTTCAGACAACTTGAACAACCCGCTGACAAGAAACCAGTGGGTAAGAAACTTTTTCTTGATACAGTAGACATCAAGCTTTCGTCAAAAACACATTTTACTTATGTACTTGTTTGCTCCCCCCTGTTGTTCTTTTATTTATAGTTTGATTTATATTTATATTAGGGGTGGGACTTGATTAAAAAAATTGATCTAATGAATTCGGAGCTTTGTAATTAATTAATCGAAATTATTTACATTTTAAGTGCATAACAGTATTTGGCCTAAAAAGTAAACCTTCTCATATCTAAATAGATTTTAGTGGATTAATGAATCAAATGATTAATAAACACAGACACAGCTGTGGAAAAATAAAGTAAAAATATCTCTGGCCAAAATAAACAGATCTAAATAAAAGTACCATTTTAATTACATTATGTACTTTTCATAACAGTGTTGGCTTAAGGCCGATTCTTACTCCATAAGAACAAGAAGAAAATACCACACTGGAGGTCCTGCTGAACAAAATAACGGAGTTTCCTTCGTCCTTGGTTGGGCACTGCCAACCGTCCTGGCCGCACTGCCGAAACTTTGGCACTGACGTGTGCTGAGCATGCGTGTTCCAGCTGGCTAATGACTATTATTCATAGTTTAATATATTTAGCATGTAGCGTGACTACTGTATGAGTCCCACAGCTCAGAACGTTCCAACATGTTAACAAGCACCTGAACGCATCACTCAAAGCTGTCATCTAAAGCAGCGTTTTAACTTAACGGCTTTTTTCTTCTTTTTTTTTCTTTTTCAGAAATATATTTCTGAAAACCTTAATTCTGTGGACCGCATCTGAGCAGGTGCACGGTGCGGCCCTGTTGAGTTTGCGTTCTGGGTAGCTGCCAATGCTTATGTTTTTATATCAAATATACTTAATGTCTTTGTATCAAATATAATTATTATCTTGTGTTTTTATTTTAAACACACTTGACCATCCTTCCAAATGTTTCAAATATACTTTGACATCTAATCCCTCAAATCAATAATGCTTAAAAAAATAACTGTGGGCGAGTTGTCCGTTCACCGACTTACGTGATGCACTTGAACGCATCACTCAAAGCCATCAGCTCCTGCATTAAAAATGGACCAACATGGTGTCTTGGACAAAAACTTTCTAATTCATGAATGAAACAGTTCGGAGAAATGTATTTCTGAAAACATTGCAGATGAGAAATAAGCTGTGCAGTTGAAAAGTTAGAACGCCGCTTCACAGACGTGTGGCTGCTGTGAAGGGGCGTGGCCTGCGAGTTCGATAGCTTCTTATCGGAGCAGAACAGTCCTGCCGAAAAAACTTTTTTTTTCAGCAGCTGGCTGACGTCACTGTCGAATTTTCTTCTCGTTCTTATGGCTTTTAAATGGGAGTATGCAGGGGACTTTCAAATGGTAAAAAAACATCCAAATCCTCCAATTTAGCAGCCTTTAGCCGAGCTCTGACGTCACTTGTGCATCAGTGTAATCGGTTTATCGGAAAAAACGTGCAATGACAAACAGTTCAGCGCAGTTTATGACGCAAACTGTGATAAAATTACGTAAAAAATAATGTATTCATTATTTTCTTTTAATTCATCGTAATTACCGCGTTAAAGTCCCACCCCTAATTTATATTTATATAAATCAAATCTCCATTTTGGCCTGTTCACCAAATAACAGTAAGAGCTCAGAGCCGACCACTCTCAATAGCACATCCTGCTCAGAAAACAAATGTGAAGAGAGTAGTGTTGTTGTTAACGTCTCTCTAATTAAACCTTGGAATCCAACTTTGGTAAAGCTGTCAGGTCATGACAACGCCATTGTTCCCTGTTTACACTGTGTCGTGTTCTGCAAGCCTGCAGTGTTGATACCAGTGTGTTTCCCGTCCGTGTTTCATTAGAACAGTTTCCGATGGGGACGACTCTTACAACTCCAGTAAGTCGTGCTTTGCAGTGACCTTTCTCTGGCATTGTCAGGCTCCATCTTCTTAATGAGCCCATTAGTTATGTCTCTTCCACCGTATACCGGCGGTGTGAACAGATTCTCTATTTTAGTCCATGCATATATTAAACCACAGAGATTCAACAACTGCTTAGACTCAAGAATGCATTTTGACTATTTCCCCATGTGGTTTATATCGGTTTTGTTGAATAATCTGATAAAAAAAAGATACGTTTTAACTCTGTACGGTTAATTTTGCCCTGCAACAAATGCCCATCTTAACTAGTAGTTCCATTTAGTTTTAGTTTTCAGATTTGATTTTAAATTATTTGTGAACAGGCCTTTAAACCTACCTACTGTAAACTTTTCACTTGAGCAAATATGCATGTATTGCAAGTTGCAAGCAAATTAATCAGTTTTTATAATCCATTTTCAGTTTTTTTTCATATTATCATGTGTAAAATCTCACAATTCAATTTAACCGGTCGATTTACTTTAAAAAAAACGTTATTCTCAAAGTGTGGTACACGAACCACCAGTGATACGTAAGCTCCCTCTAGTGGTACATGAGGGTAAGTCATGAATATATATTTTTGATAAAATTAATTTGAAAATATATAATGTTAAAATTCAATTTGAATGAAAAAAATATAAAACATATAACTAATATAAGATAAGTATATAAGTAAAAAGTTCATCGCTAGCAGGGTGCTCCTGTATGTTCAGGTCAGCCTTGTTGATGGAGATTGTCATATTTTCCCAGCTAGTACAGACTGAAAAGTTTGAGGAACACAGTTTTAAAGGACTTATTAGTACAAGTCATGGATACCGAATGTGCAAAAGTTAAAGGTTATGTTGATGATCAGCTGAATACCAGTACAGAATCAAAATGGTCTCCTTCACAGTCCTCCCACCTTCATTTCCTAGAATTCTGACTCCAGTGAATACGAGTGTTTAGTGATTTGTTACACCCCTGTACTATCTCCCTTGTTTACCTACAGAAAAACTTGAGTTCAAAAACTAAAAATGTGGATTCAGCTTGGAAATCTGCTGGCTGACATTTGTTCACTGTGAGGGATTTTCAGATGTAAAGCGACAAAATAACTTGTTAAGATGGACATTTTTGCAGAACAGCAATCACCACTTTGCTGCATGTGTGTGAGTGACTCTTCAGATGTTGGAGCTTCTTTTTGTGCTGTGATGTGTGCTTTTCATCAGATGGCTGGAAGTTTCCCCTCAGCATTCACAAAGTAGCAGAGGCAAAACTAATCCACTGCTTTCTCTTCTTTAGGATGTTGAAATGACTGAATCGTGGCAGTTTTTCGTCTCGTGTCAATATCCCGTTTTGCCCCTCTGCTTTGTTGCTTATTGATCTAAAATTCTTCTTTTCTTCGCAGGGGAAGGATTTGCAGATTTCAAGTCTGTCAGCGCTGATGATGGCTTCACAGACTTTAAAACCGCCGACAGCGTCTCTCCACTAGACCCCTCAGATCAGTCCAAGACCTTCCAACCTGCCTTCTCCTCTGCTTTTCCAAACTCTCAGTCTCTACAGCAACTTCCGCAGCAGCAGCAACAGCCAATAGTGTCTCTTTCTCAGCCCCAAAATCCTCTCAACATGGCCGACCTGGACCTTTTCTCTACCATAGCGCCTCCCGTTTCAGCCGCCACTGAGACCAAATCCAACACATTCCCCTCGGTCTCCGTGTCCCCTTCTGTAGTCCCCGTGCCGGGCGGCGCCAAGCCTGCCGGAGGAGGGACGGATGAGTTTGGTGACTTTACCCTCTTTGGCTCCTCCTCTGACGCTGCTCCGGCCTCAGCAGCAGGAGGAGCTGTCTCAGCTCCCCAGGACGACTTTGCAGACTTCATGGCTTTCGGCAGCGCTGGTGGAGAACCTAAAGTTGAGGGCAGCACGGGAGTTCAGGGAGAGACCTCCATACAGCAGCGGCCTCAGCACAGCTCAGACAAGTACGACGTATTCAAGCAACTTTCTCTGGAGGGAGGCCTGGCCTACGACGACGCCAAGGAGAGGTGCGGTGGCTCCTTCTCCTCCCTCAAGAGCGACACGGATGACTTTGCCGACTTCCAGTCTTCAAAGTTCTGCACAGCCCTCGGGGCTTCAGAAAAGACTCTGGTGGACAAGGTGGCCGCCTTCAAACAGGGCAAGGAGGACTCCGCCTCCGTCAAATCCCTGGACCTCCCGTCCATCGGCGGGAGCAGTGTGGGAAAGGACGACTCCGAGGACGCGCTGTCAGTACAGCTGGACATGAAGCTGTCGGACATGGGCGGAGACCTGAAGCACGTGATGTCAGACAGCTCTCTGGATTTGCCGGGTCTCTCAGCCCACCAGCCCCCCGCTACAGGTGAGGAACTAGTGCGTTTGCTCTGGTGAGGCTTTGTACAGTCACACGCAGTGTTAATTCCAAGCCAGCCAGCCAGCCTCTCCTCCTCCTCCTCAGTGGCCACCAGACAAAAAGGGCAAGTTATGAGGTCCTCACTGAATTCCAATACCATAGACAGGCATAAGAATATGATTGACATATCAAATTAGAGTCATCCTCTCTGTGTCTGCATTTCATCATTCATTTCAACTTATTTATGTATTTATGCATTTAGTTATTTATTTATCCTTTTTTTGCCTCCACATCTCTCTCCACCCTGTGTACATTGTTATTGTAATGACAGAAAGGTCCTGGCCTTCATCTCTATTTACAAATGATGAGTGTCTGGTTCTGATGTGCTGGCAGCGGCGGGCCGCAGGCTGCCGTCTGTGGGACTCGGATAAGCCTTCTGCTTGTTGTGTGCACACCACAGAGGCAGACCCTTCCCTTCAGTGTACCTTTTGTGTTTGCACACGTGTTGCTTTCGACGTGCCGATCGACAGCCAGAAGGTTCAGTTGAATACAGATGAGTCTGAGAGATGATCCTCCGTTTTCATGTGCATCTGCAGCGTACCAAAAGCCACAGCTCACCTTTTTCTCTCTTATCTGTTAAGAGCGCACTGTATGATATTTAATTTGCTGGAAATTATTTGTTACCAATAACAAGAGATTTTTGCATGCTATAAAAACACTACAAAGAAATGTTTTGAGCAGTTTTGATAGAGGAATGCAGTGCAAATTTCACGAGTATTTCGTGTCCGACAGTTATTGTATTACCCTGCAGTCTTCTTTAGACGGGAAGGCCCTGCAGGTATAGCTGTGTTCACACTTGAAATATTGTACTTTAGTCCCCAAGCACATTTTCTTCTTTTTGCATCAGTAGTTTCAACACTGGACCAGAAGGCCCATTGAACTCTTTTTCTATAAAGATAGTACGACATCAGATTTGATGAAGTATGTCACATAATTATGGTAAAACCGTTTTTGACTGGAGGGCGTGGCCAAGATTTCACAGATTTTATTTTTTTAGGTAGCCACTTCACACTGAATGCGTCGTCATACGTTTTACATGAAGAGAAAAGGAGGGAATAGGATGTGACAGTACTCATAATGTTTGAACAAGTAGATTGCAGTACCACAATATGTGATTGTTGTGGTTCTTTCATGAATTGAGAGCCCACGCCTCCTCACATATGTATCATGTGAGTTGATGGTGGAGTCATACGCATGCAGTACTGTGGAAACATTTCAGGCAGTTGTGGAAAAGATTCCTGTGACAGACAAATATCTTCAAACTTACAATCATTCATATTTTTTTATTTTCTTATCGATGCAAAGTGAATACAAAGACTCCCCACTCTCTGTCTTCCAAAAAGCTTTTTAATTTCCATCTCAGTCCGTTTGCACAAACTGTTTGAGGGACCTCTGCTGGGAGTTTGATTCCTGTAGACCTTCTGTCTCTTTACGTCAAACCTGATATAATAGACTCTGTAGGGTCAACAACAACTGTCTTTACACTAAAGATAGTTGTTGAATCCATTAGCTGTATGGCGTTGGAGTTGATCTCTGTTTCAGAAAGTCTATCAGAAACCTTCCTGATTATATTACTAGAAAGTGAAGTGGCGCCCCCACAACACACCTGTCTGGAAGGTTTACCTGGTACTGTATGGATGGAATTCACCCCGTCAGACTGATCTTTAAACGCCAACATTAAGAAGTTTGCCATTCTTCATGCAAATGAAGCTCACGGAGAGAAAAACACCAGTGTTCAGTTTAAGCAGAACAAAACACACAAGTGTGAATGTAGCACGTTGGCTTTATCTCTCCTACCTCACGTCCATGAAAGTAGAGTTTACCTGAACGATGTTGGTAATGAAGCAACATTCAGTCCATGCCTGTAGTACTCTTCCTCCTCCTCCTCCTCTTCTTCTTCACTGCCCATCACTTATTCATTGAGCATCTCACCTTCCACGTCGGTGCTCGTGTTTCATGGCAAACATTCCAGTGGGTTCTTCGTGTAACGCGAGACAACGTGAGGAGGCTTGTGATATTTTGGAGTCTTCATCTCACCTATCAGCGATTCATCACGTCCTGCATTATTTATCACCGCATCTTGTATCATTCCATACAAGGAATATATCATGATTTTATTTCCCAGAGGGAATCAGAAACATCTACATTGCCTTATTTGGTTTGTGGTCAGATGTTGGTCCTTGTTTACCAGGAGCAAACAAACAGTCCTTGGAGCTGCAGCAGGTCGGGTGAGCGCAGCGCCCACGTTAACGCCGATACATTCCTGAGAAGCTTTTGAAGCTACCGTGACAGCATTTTGTTCCCTCGTCATCCTGACTGACCTGCTACTCGTGTTCTTGGAGAGCAGTGGGACTGAGCGGTTGTTTGAGTGTAGCGGCAGTTTGAGCACCTCACCATGCTGTGCACTGTGTTTCTAGAAATGTATGTGACCTTAAAGAGACAGTATTTCTTTTGTGAGGTTCCTTTTGAGTCACTCAAGCAATGCAAGTTTATTTCTTTTCTTCTTATTTTTCTCCTTTGTTATTTTCTACCGTGATCTGTGATTATGCAGCATGAATTCCTCACGTGTGGCTCTACGGTTCAACTCTCTGAGAACATAGTAAAGTTAGTATTACCCTTCCTGCCTTGCTTATTGCTGCAGTGTGCCTGCCTTTTCAATTTGTGAAATTGACAAGAACGTAATACAAAATATCCATTTTATGCATAACAATATTGCAAGTTGTTTTTACCGAACGGGAAAATGTATACAGATAGATTTAAATAGTGTATTTTTCTTACATGAATATGAACCGTTATTTTGAGACTAGAAAGGCTCCTTGATCTTGTTGTGATTTGCCAACAATGTGAAATAAATGTAGCCTACAGTATTTAATAAGATGAAAGTATTTTAGGTTAATGTGGATCCAAACATCTTGAGTTCTGTCGTTGGAGGGATCATGAGTTTGTGCACATTAGCCTGCTTTGACAAACAATCACTGTAGCAAGAGAAAAAGGATACTGTCTCTTTAAATCTTTTCCTGCATCTGTGATTGGATGTGATTGAGGCCCCCTCTGATATCAGGTGTAAGGACGGCCCTCTCTTTGTTTTCTGTAACCCTTTGAGAGCTTGATTGAGATCATGTCAGATTACTTGGAGGTTAACGCATCACGATCTCATCCCCTTTAATTTGGATCGTATCTTACAATTGACTCAAAGTATAAAGACAGCAACCTCCTCGCTGCTCCTAACGCCTGCTTTCTACAACAAGCATTGAAGAATTTTCAGTCGCTCAGGTCCTCAAAGGGTTAATGCTTCCTGCCTTTTCTTTGGATTATTTCTTCAACCTGGCTTTCCAAATGTGCTGTACTCAAACCTTTTCTAAAAATTACCTGTTGCTCCAAATCTTAAAAGCAAAACAAAGTTTGTTATCCTCCCAGAATTACTATTTCTAGTCTGTGAATGTGCCTTCTCATTCTGGTTTCTGCTTCAATCCCCTCAGATTACCTTTGTTTGAACTCTTCTCGCTGTTTGTTTTTCTCCCTTTTACTTCCTGACTCTGCATGCCTTTGTATTCTTAATGACTGGAACCTAATTTTACAAGTGTTAGTTTGACAAACCTCTTGTAATGATAGACCTCTTTCACAGTACTTTGTGACCTTTCTCTCTTTCTCTCTACTCATGTTGTCTTAATAAATATAACTGTTGGTATTGCTGAAACGCGTACCGTCTTATTTTCTCCTCTCCATTCTTCGTGAGGCGTAACGTGGTCTAATGACGGCGGGCTCGCAACTCTAGTCCTTGTCAATTTCACAAATTGCTTTTTGGTATTGGAGGGTTCTGCCACACAAAATTTGCAGGTTCCGACAAGGTGGAGTTATGCGTCTGTGAGCGTGCGAGGGCGACCTGAAAGCCGAGGCGTTGACAAACGTGTGCCAGGCGCAAAGCTGCCACTTAGTATTCGTCATAGAGGAAGTGATCAAACCACAAAATAAGAAGCAGAGCAGACACAGTGACAGCAGAGATCTTTTACTGATGTTGTTAGAGCGAAAGCCCCGAGACTGAATCCTTCAGGTTGCATTTAGTATAAAGAGATCAACTCTGATTATTGTTAGCGAGGCTGTTTGTCAGAGCCGAGAGCAGCCGGCGTTATCATGGAACCAGACAAGAGGAGCTGTGCACAGAAAGAGGTAGAGTTTCAGCAGCATAAACATGATTCACCTCAGACATACAAAACAAAACAAGATCATTTATAAAGCTGAAGGTGTGGGAAGGAGGAGGAATTACTTCAATATATGCGGTGGGTATTACTGTCAGCATCATAAATGTGTGGCGATTCAAAGTGTACACTTGGAAGTGGCTCACATCGCATCACACTTTTATTTATTCACAGCCTTCAGACTCAGAAAAAAGTATATATTTTTTGTGTTTGTCTGCAGCAGCGGGTTAAATAATATGACACCTTCTTCTGGAGTGTTTTAACCACAATTTGTCATCAAAATGAGCCTGAAATTATTACAAAGGTATTGTCATGAACATTAGATGGGCAAAATCATCTGTTCATTTTCTGAAGATTTTTCTAATTACAGCAATACACAGTGGATGTATTGTTGAAAAACCTTCCACAGACTATCAAGAAAATAGTTCTTGGTGAGTCATGGGATTCATATTTTTTTCATCATTTCCTGTTTTTGAAGACCTAGGTGATGTTTATGCTCAGAGTCTACTGCATATCTTTTAGTTTGACTCGCGTAAATACAAAGACAGACTGTTTCAGCCTTCATTCTAAACCTTTTAAGTACAAAGGTGCTCGAATGAATATGGCCGACCAGATAGAATTTGTATATTTAATCATATTAAATTACTCCAAATACCTGATTTTGCTTTATCAAAAACTCAAGTGAAGAAAAAAACTACTTTTAAACTTTTGGCTGAAAGTTCACAGGATGGGCAGAGGTTTGAGGAACCCATCTCTGTAGCGAATGACCTATTGTGTAATTTGACTGTATTTATACAGCATGTTTTCCTGCTAGGTGACTAAGGCAGACATGGGAACCTTGTCTGATATACAAGACTTTTAAAATGTAAAATATTCAGAGAGGGTTGTTTTTAATCTATTTAGCATACAGCTGAGGGTAGCACTGTTCAACTAAATTACTAAAATACACATTATTCCAGGTTTCTTGTAATAGAAGATGGGTTTTGTTGTATGTGTACAGGTTGACGGATAGCAGTAAGATTATGGCCTGTGATTTAGTGTAATGACAGTAAATGAAGCGTGGATTCTTACAAGGTTGAAAAATGCCACAAATGACTTTTTCTCAACAATTGTCACAGCTAGGTTAATAAAATCTACACAATAATGTTTCCTGGGTAAAAGTCTAAACAAGATTCTCTACAGAAAGGCTGAAATGACAAATCTGTTTCTTCCTTAAAGGTACTGTGAGGAGAAAGTATGTAGGACCACTTTAGTGCCTTTGGCAGCAATGATGAGACACAGAGATTCAGCTGTTGGTTTTTTTGGGGTTTTTTTTACCTAGAAATGACCAAGAGCTTCAGCCTCTGTTGTGTTTAATAATCTCACATTTTCTCATTATTGGACTGAAGACTCACCAGAAGCTGTATTTACAAGTACGAACACACTACAGTTAGCGGCTTAGCTTGCTAATTGCTGTAAATATACAGTCTGCGGTATATCTATCAATACAATTGCATTTTAATGAAAAAATCAAAGCAAATATCAGAAACTGTTGATGTAGTTAAAGGAAGGTGAGAAAATAACCCTGGAAAGTTCTCAAAATATTTTTCTAAAAGCTTGAACAGCATTGGAAAAAAGGAGATGTGAAGTTAAGCGACAGTAGTAATGGAGTAATGATACTGGAGCCCTCATGTGCAGGTGCATCAATCTCCCTCCGATCATGACAGCATCTGTGCTATTCCAGGAACCTCTGGTATGTCTGTGTTGTCATTACAGAAGGAGACGACATGAAATTTGACCCGTTTGGGACATCGGCACTCAGCACCTTGGCCAGCTATGACTGGTCGGACCGGGAGGAGAGTCTGACCGGCGAGGTCAGGAGGCCGCAGGGCCTGGACGGAGCGTCGCTGCCATCTTTGGCGCCGACACAGAGGAAGGATCTGACCTCTGGGAGCAGCGAGAACATCGCAGGCAGCTCCGCGGCAAAGACCACCTCCTCCTTCCCCGCAGACGACGGCTCGTCTGCCCATGATAAGTTTGAAGCTTTCGCCGACTTCGGCTCCGGTCACCAGGCCGGCGGCGGCAGCATAGACAACGAGGACGACTTTGGAGACTTTGCAAGTACAGTGTCCGAAAAGTCCAACTCTCCCGCTGCCACAGCCGAGGCGGGTTCGGAGGGGAACCAGAGCGAAGCTTCGGACGATTTTGGCGCCTTCCAGGGGGACAAACCCAAATTCGGCAAGTCTGACTTCCTGAAAGCCAGCGCGCAGGCCAAAGTGAAGTCCAGCGAGGAGATGATCAAGAACGAGCTGGCGACCTTTGACCTGTCAGTTCAAGGTGAGTTTGTTGTGTAGATCACAACTGACAGATTCTTTAACTCCTCAATCAACTGACTAAAAAGTGTCTTTGGTTTTGGACTTTTTTTTTTTTGAAGTTTCAAAAAACATTTATTGTGCATTTTTCCTCTATTTTACCATCAATTCACAGATACTTCTATAATTCATTTCCAGAAAAATGTTAGTCGAGTTACGTAGGAGATTTATATCCATTTTTAGTGACATTGTAGATGTCAAAAGAGAGAAAGTTGAGCACAAGGAAAAGTGTATTAATGTAATGATTCACGGTCAACAGCAGGGATTATTTGCCACCACGTCAGTGAAAATGAGCAAGAGTTAGAAAAACAGCACATTCATCTGTCTGCTTCATCATGTTAGAAAAATGATCAAAGTTTTCACCCCTAAAAACAGCACTTATTCAAATGTCCTTTCTACACTTTTCTTTGGCTTTTGCCTGAATTGGATAGTCAAATTAATACCGTTACTCGTAAACACACTTAAACAAGTATTTCTGCTTCTGCTCAAGTGTGGAACATGTGGAACTTCAGAAAAGTGCTCCAATCCAAATAGGATAATCAAGAGTGGAGTCATAATCAGCTAAGGTTGTACAGATGAGCTGAGTCCCTAATTTGACTCTCAGCAATGAAAAAAAATCTTACAACTCGATCCAAACTACAAGCCTACAAGCCTCTGTGCCCCCCCCCAAAAAAAAACAAAAACAAAAAACTAACAAAAAAACCACACACAGCTCCCATCAGATGTGTAATAAATCTGCCAGACATTAGATGGTGGTGTTGAGATGATGGCTCTGCTTTAATGACGCTCACTGCCAGGATGATCCGAGGTCCATGAATCCACGAGCAGAAACTTGTGAAATTAAGCACATTTACATAAGGGCTGTTCATTTTCTTAACAGCTGTTTGTTCGTGCTATTTTTAACAAATAATTCATGATGATAGAAACCCCACAGACTCATCGGCCTGTGCAGGATTCAATTTGTGTGAATAAGAGGGCCTCACTGGCAGTAATCTGATCATGATGGGGCTTTGAGG
>OMNM01001420.1:0-14844 GCA_900302745.1 Parablennius parvicornis
AGCCGCTTGCAGGCTGTAGCTGTGGTTTTAGCTGTTTAGCTCGTAGCCCTGATTTTATTCAGTGCACCGGTGGTGGTGGTGGCAGCACTATGCTGAGGGGCTGTTAGCCAGGCAGAGAGGCAGGTAGGGGTGGGACAGGTTTCAGCTTCGGGGCTTCTGTGAGGATCGGACACCTTGGGTGGGGTGGAGAGAGAGAGACTCAAAGAAAGAGAAGAGCACTCCCAAGACGCCCAATAGAAAGAAACAGAAGGAGAGGTGAAGTATCAGAAGAAGAGACGGGAGCAAGTGGAAAGGTTTGAGAAAAGAGGAAGCAGAAGAAAGTGTGTTGCCCACCATGACGGAGAGGTGTAGTCTTTGGAGTGCCCTGTCGGCTGCAGCGTGCTGCTTCTACCGGGGATCCTTCATGCAGGTGCAGGTGAGTGGACACACTGGTTCTTTGCATGTGTTGAGATTTCCCATCTATCAGGCATATGTGTGCTTTGATTTGTACGTACAGTTCCAAGTGTCCTCATATTTGGCGCATATGCATTTGCACGTGTGTAGATCTGCACTTGTGTGTGTGTGTTTGTGAGAGGCATGCTTGCCGCTCCCGGCTCCTGGCAAGCCGGTACTGTCAGCCTGCCTCCTGGCTGGCAAACGGATGATATCATAGACTCTGTACAGTACCAGAGGTGTCAGATGGACTGTGGGAAACAACGTGAAGTGTGATAGAGACGAACGATGAGGGGAGAGAAGGAGTTTTGCTTGTGTTTAGGAGAAAGAGGACAGGGTTTGTATGAAGAAGAGAAAGTGTGTGAAGGGTACAGTAACCTACAGTATCGGTTTTGCTTTGCTCTAAATTTGGCTCGATGCTTGCAACCCAATATCTGACCTTATTCCTGGGACGAAATGACACCCAACATGTATTTTGTGAGTGTACATATAGTGTGCTTGATATGCAGATCGATTTTGTGAATGAAAAAATTAACTTTTAAGAGATGATCTAACTCTGGCTCATTTCAGCTGAACCCAGTCAATTGTTTGGCTTTTATTTGGTTTGTATGGATTTGGCAATCATGTGACTCCTCAGAGTTGTAGTGATTTCACATGAGAGTGGAGATATGAGAAGAATAATGAAGATGAGATCATGGTGGAAAAAGTGCATTATAAATCTTCTCTTGTCAATGCCACGTTGTTTTTCGGCCAGCTGTGTTGTTATAATTATGCCTCTACTATGGACAGGAAAGGCACAGAGTTGTGTTTAGAGCATGCTGGGATTCGGTGCAGTAATCCTGATGTTCGGTGTTGACATGTCCCACCTTGCCTCTGGCAGCAGGGCAGTTTGTCAGTGTCAGGACTGGCTGAGACTGTCATCGTCTTCATCTTGAACTACTTCAGTTGTTTTGTGACGACGACACCGAGGGCACATTTCCACTCTGTATTTTGGACACATCTGTTTGTCCTTTTTTTGTTTTTTAAAGGGTGAAGTAATTAAGTTATTTAAATTAGAGATGTCATGGGGCTTCCTGTCTGGCTGTGGTAGGAGGTATATATGTGAATTAATTCACACTTTTTTGAATTGCTGGAATTAAATGGGATCTTGTGTTTGTAAAAAAAACAATCGGCAACAATTTCTTTGTTTACAAATACTGTGATTTACTTATAGATCAATATTGATTTCACAATCGATTCCAATTAAACACAGTCTGTCAATGTCCCAGAAAAGCAATACTTTAATCATAAGTTACTTTTTTTTTCTATTTAAAACCTTGTTTATTCTTGTTTCTTTGCCTCCAGGGGTTAGAAAAACCTGATTGGTGATTAGGTCATCCTCTTTCTAAGAATCTAAAAATACAGTCTTACACAGTCAATTTAAGTGATCTCATTTGTACTGCTGACATTTCATCTCTATATTTTGATCAGAATGTATCATTACACCAGATATAGTTACATTATGATTAGGTTTTTATTTTGATTGTGAAGTTTCCAACACACTTTTGCACTCTATGATCTGGGTGGTCCGACTTCACCGAGTATACACAGACATCAGCTCTGGTATACATTTGTCTAGAAAGCAGTACTTGGTGAACTTGCAAATTACCTCGATGCTTTTATCCATGTGAATTCAGTCAGCTACCCGATATGCATTTTCAAGTGGTTGCTTTTTAATCCTGTTAAGATTTGGCCATCTTTTTGGGACCCCTAAAAAAAAAACAACCAAAAAAAAACCACGCTTTTGAATGCTGAGCAACTAGATTATGGAGCTCTTTTCAACGTGATCTCAAGCTAGGAAACATTCCTATCAATAGGTTCAAGAGTCACATTAGCAATCTGTTCACGTCGTTGGATAAAGCAGCATAAAAGATGGATTGATAGATGAAGGAGGCATGTTGCTACTGCTCTGAGAGGTTTCATGTGGCCCATTGTTCTTTATTGTGATTCTTGTATTCAAGCTCTGTGGGATCTTGGTTGTCTTCTAATTTTTGTAGTAACTGGTAAATTTGGCTGGTTTCATTTACAAAAGAGATTTTTTTTTTTGCAATGAGACCTTCTGGTTAGTGGGGAAAAAAAGGTAGAACTAAAACAAAGTTATTGTTTTTGAAGTGGTTTCTTCTTTTGGTTGTTCAGCAAGTCCTAAACATTCCGTGTCTTGCATCTAGCTGTGTGATAAAGCGATGTGTGGTAATGGGTTGCAGTGGAGTTGTGATCTAACACAGATCACACAGCATGTTTTTGAGCTGCATAAAGATTGCAAAGTTTAAACCTGATGCTTGTTTTACTCACGACTACTTTTCATGTACTTGAAATACTTGAGTCTGGGAGAAGAACTGCTGTGGCAGTAGCAGTGAGAAGGGATGATGTTTAAAAGTAATTTTTTAATAACATGGCAACAAAGGGTGTTTTATCCGTAGGTTTTTTTTCATCCTTATTGAAAAGATGAGACTTTAGGCATCCTCAACAGAATTTCATTCCCTTTTTCATGTAAGCATTAAAAAATGTGTAAATATTGTTTGTAAACTAAAATTGTCATCCGTACCTAAAGTCTGAGTTTTGTGATGTGTTACACCCTCATAAAAAAAGTTGTATATTCCATTGAATAAGTGATGTGAAAAATTCAAAATCACATTTAATATAGTTTCGGGAAGCTGTGAGGGTAATTACTCGCAGTGTATCTGTTTGCCTTCTGTGCATCATTAATATACACAGACTGTTTTCCTACATGCTGGGATTTGCTTCATTAGTGGCCGGTAAACCACAGCATGAACAAAAAACTGCTTTCTTTACAGAAAACTGTGATATATTTCATATTTTCAAACCTCAAAATACATGCTTACATTAATGAGACAAACAAAAACAGCCACCCACACACGAGGCATTTAATAAAAACGATGCATGTGGTCTGGGATTTATTAGAAGTTGAATAAACAGCTTTACCTTATTGCTGATGTATTGGATTCAGAATGATTATTTAGGTGTAAAGCCCCGGGTGACTTTGGTATAGGCCCATCTTAAGGGCTAATTATAATGTAATACTCTCAGCCCCCTTAAACCCGTATCTATGCCAACAAAAGTGATTTTCTTTCGCTATTCTGAGACCATTAATACGGCTTGGTTGTTACACAGCTGAACCAGTGCTGATCCAGTGACAGTGGTCTGTGACCTACAGCTCATCAGCTGTATCAGTGGGGAGAGATTACACTTGATCCCCTGGTCTAGACTGCTAACTATGACTGCATACACACACATGCAGACATGCAGCTTAACCATTGTGTCTGCATTATACCCAGTGCTTCCAGCGCGTCTCTGGAACTGGGACAGTTTAACTGCCCGCTGGTCTCCTGTAGTGTACGATTCCCCATCACCCCTCAGAAAAACACGCACACACACAATCATGCACCTCAAAAACATAAACAGATGCACAGACATAAGAAACACACAGAGCGATTCCCTTCCTCCACTTTGATTGTTTTTGAAGTTAATCCTTTTTTTTTCTTCTGTCAGCCACGTTCCCTCCCCCCTCCTCACTCCCCTGTGTCTCTCTGCCTCCCACTCTACTCTCTACCCTCATTCCCTGCTGACCTGACCAGCATGTGGCAGCCATCATGCCAGCCAGCAGCCGCTCTCCCTCTGTCCTTTTAGCGTTCCTGCAGCCCAAATGTTTTATTTATTTATTTATTTTTTCTGGCTGGAACTTTGCTGTCAACCTCCAACCTGGCAACCTGGCACCTCTTTGCCATCCAGCCCCATGTGTCGTAAACCAGGTTTCTGTTTTTATGTAGTCAGTATGTTAGTGGCTCATGGGATCCTTTTGGAAAAAGCACCAATACAAAATATGACCCTTTCATCTTTTTTTTGTGTTTATCAATGGCTTTTATGATTTGGTTGTATGCTGTAATATATTTAGAGGTTATAATGAGTATAGCCAACAGATTTTTAAAGGAATTTAGTAATGTTCATATTGAGTTTCACAGGAAAAATGCAGCCCTTTCTCTGTGGGTTTCTATAAATCATGGGCATGAATTTGGGCTGTTACTTCAGTGAACCCACCAGTTGGATAGAAAGGGCCCTCTGTGGCCATAATCATCATGACAGGAACAGTGGGGAAGAAAATGAAGTGACAGAATGACATAAAACTACAGTAGCAGCATTTAAAGATTGGATAGGGGTTGGTTATGACCTTCATCTTCGAAGCTGCTGTTGGTGTCAAAGTGAAACTGCAAATTAAACAACTAAAGAGAAAGTATCAAGCATAACCAAGTAGCTCTAGTGGTTATCTAACCAAACTGTGCCCCAACAATGTTAACTCTCCAGAGTGACAGTAGATTATATTTTCATAGAAAAGTAATCATATTTGTTTTCATACAAGGAATAAAAAAGTTAATTAGTGTTTTTTAGAATCATACTAATCACACAGAATGGAGCATTTAAGCTAGATTCCATGTTATTTTTATTACAATTGGAAAGAAAACAAGACAATCCAAGATAATCTTGTGGTCTTTGAACATAACTGGAAATTTGATGTAAATGCAAATGAGTCGTGCATTGAAAACCCATTAAAAAAAATACTGCTTCATTTGCTCTTGAAAACTAAAAAATCAGTACTAATAAAAGTTCACCTTTTAAATCCATTATCCCTAAACAAGTACCACATGAGAACATACTTAATACTTTGAGCAACTCCATATTTTACTGATTAAATGCTTCTTTTTAACTGCTTTTAGTCAACATGGGAAAAATCTTCCAGAAGAGAAATCGTAAATGTCCTAATTTCACCATGTTAAATCAAAAGTATATGTATTTTATGGAAATATTTCAATGTATTAATCCATTTTGACTATAAAGTAGATTTGTAATATTTCAGTTTGGCAGTATAAAGGTTTATATATTGTCTGCTGCTGGAAGATATTTCAGAAAATCCTGCAACAAATAGATCATAAATATTAAACCTGCCTGTTTTATTGCATTGATGTCCCTTCTGTCGGTCTCATTCATCTATTAACGTGTCTGTATTTGCAGGAGAGGCTCTCAATTTAATAACAGAAATTGAATTCAGAGGTGTTGTGCCCTTCCTGAGTCCTCTGCGAGATGTCTACATAGTCCACATTCCCAGTGATATTAGTTTCAGTGTAAGAATATGCCGTTATTTCCTCTTGCTTTTAGACGATGTGGTTATAAATTGGTAGGAAGAGCTTGGTTGGTTTTTGTCCACTCAGTCTGTCACAGCAGGTTAACCAGCAGTTTGTCAGCCGGTTCCCTGGAGGGCCCCAGTGGTTTGGTATTAGCCTTACCCATCACCCCACTGTCTGCGTCGTCAGCTGTGGAAGTTATGTCCACGCTGAAGCCTTTATGTGTGTGTGCGCGTGCACGTATGGGTTTGTGTGTGTCTGACTGACTGTCCGAGCCAGAAAAGGGAGGCCAGACCAATTGGTATGTTTTAGTATTGAAATATTCACCATGTAATCCCCTCTTCTCCACTCCTCCTATCTCTCTCTCCCTCTTGCCCTCCTCCCCAAAGCTTTTCACCACAAATCCTCTTTTGGCGTGCTGGCTTGTCACACCCTGCAGGCTCATAGTGTGAAGGGCAGCTGTGCATGTGTGTGTGTGCCAGTGTGTGTGCTTGAATTGCCTTGTACTAGGGTCCATATCCTCATTAGAGCGCTGCGATGTTTTTGGCACTAATGAGGTGCGTGTGTGTGTGTGTGTGTGTGTGTGTGTGTGTGTGTGTGTGTGCACGTGTGTGTCCAGTTAGATACTGGTTTGTTGGAGACATCTTGAATCAGGATTGTTGGGGAATTATTAGAATAAAAGACTTGGTTTAAGCCAGTGTAATGCATCAATGGTTTTTTTTTAAAGATTCTTTAGAAATGTGTTTCACAGTTAAAACATTAGTCCAATATGATTAAACCTCTAAAATGAGCTTAAAGTTACATTCATGTCGCAATGAAAGAGTCCTCATATCCTAACATTCAGCAAAGCTGCTGTTTTGTTCCGAAAGGAAGCATTGGAGTGTTTCCTGGGTTTGCGTCCCTCTAGGTTATACAGAATTGTTTATTCCTATCGAAACGGTTACAAATCATCCTCAGATAAACACAGCATGTTTGAAGAGCTGCCACCTCTGACAGCGAACTGAAAGATTATAGGTATGGTTTTAAACTACTCACTGTTGGTAAGAGACAGGATGAGATGCACAGTCCCTGATATTGTATTAGATTCTTTGTATGCTTTCCGATCCACTCTGATCTCTTCACAAACGAGCTTTTGAAACCTGTAACGGCGGCACAGCGTGCTTCTTTGAGAATACAGTCATTGTTAGTACAACTGCTGAAAGGCTGCCTGTCACGAAAGCGTCAACATAGGTTCAAAGACACTTCAAGTAAGACAAGAAAACGCTTCCATATGGAAAATGTTTGCTTGGCTAGATATGACGGCGCAGTCAGGGAGTTGTAGCAGCAGCATGAAATCAGCTTGGACAACCAATGCTCGTGTACATTAGGATTTAATTGCAATTACATCCACTGCAGCAGTACACAATTTACTCATGCACATCATACAGCGGTGTTGGTAATCAGCATTGAGTTTTAGCAGGTCGTTCTGGTCACTGCAGGCTTGCTATGAAGCAGCAGTTGCTGTTCAGGTGATCTAAAATCTGCCATTGGTGCTTTCTCAGAATTCATCACTGGTATTATAAGATCTATCCTTCCTAGTATCAACAGCATTTAATCTTTAACCTCCAGTTGCTTGGATTTGCTGCATGGTCAAAGAACATTGTTGGGTAAATTGCATTAAAAGATCTTTATGAAAGTAATCGAGTTGGCAGTGTAGTAGATGGTTGTTGCATTGCTGCTTTCCAATTCCCTCTCCAATTAGTTAGAACATGTTGAAAGAATAATTGGAAATAGCTGCTATACCTAACCAGTACCTCCAATAATTATGCAGCCACTCAAAGTCTGAGTCCCTGTTTCACGGTAAAAGATGGGTAACAGGCTGAAGGTCTTTACACACTGTGGGTGAATATTTGGCATCAAAATGCATCATGTCAGCATGTCAGTGATTTTGACTTTTTGATTTCAGTAGATTTGTCTTCATCATCCTCCCCCAAAAAGAAAAAGATGGACGATCAAAATGAGTTTCATCCTTGTCGCATTGGGACACATAGGATATCAATAAGATGGTATGAGACCTTTCTAAGGATGATAGTGCCATACATTAGGAGGCAGAAACAATCCGATTTCATTTGCTTCTGGCTTCACACTTCTGCTTCTGATCGGATAAACGTGGAAGGGCAAAACAGTTTTTGTTTTGAAAGCTACATTTTTCTCACCAGAAATCATGTTTTGTTTTAAAATCCTTATGACAGAAACAACTGAAGGAGAATGAATGAATGGCCATGCTTTTACATGAATAAAGGCGCTTAATGAATCGAATGACCTGAGCTGGAAGGCTTCACTTGTGAAGCGGGGAGCATTGAGCTCACTTTAATAGCTTGGCTGAGGAGTCCACTATTTCATTCTTCAGCGGTGCTTTGTCGCTCACATACATAGTGCTCTAGCTCTCTTTTAAATCTCCATCTTGGCTTCCAAGGTCAAAGGAAGCTCTGGGAGTTAAGTGCTTCTTCATCTGCAGGTCACTGCTAAGCAGGTCGCTCTGAAAAGTGGAAAGACTGCTTTCGTTTTTAAAAGGGATGAAATGTGGATTAACAGATGTGTTGATGTATGGCTCATTTAGCTCCTTATCAAATATTGTTGACTTGTTTGCAAGGTTAATTGTACACATTAAAAGCCCAACTCTGAATGTTGTTTTATTTTTTCAAACCCAAAAGCAATCAAGAAGGCATTAGTGAAACAGTTTGATAAACACTAATATAAATAAATGCAACTGGCGATGTGTGCGAGCCCTATGCAGACTGTTGAGCAGGAATGTGTCTTCAGGGCTCTCTGCAGTTCAGCACCATATACCTTTCTCACTGTTCAAACAAATGAAAATGCTAAATGAAAATGGTCTCTCCGTATCTTGCATTTTAGCTGCAGGCCAGGATGACGGTGCTTTCTAGCTCAGTGCTTCATGTAATCATCTGTCTTCGCTCCACTTGATAGAGGAACCCTTTAAAATAGAGTGACATAACAATGAAGACCTATGCTGAATGCTCCCGTGCATTTAATCACCGTCTAGACTCTTTAAACGGAGCTTGATGAGAGATTATTCTGAAGAATATCTGCAGGTTAGATTAAATTGCCCTTTAACTTGGGATTAGAATTATCTTGTGCTTTTTCGACATGTGGCCAACCTAAGATAATAACTTTGGAGAAGATTTACATGGAGCATACTTTTTTTACTGCCTCTGCTGATATAGACTTTTCATTATCACTCTTTTGCTTTCAGTTTTGCTCCTTCAGTTGTGAACTTGCTTGAATTCGGCTTGTCTGCTGATGTCTCCTGAGTCTGCTGATGTTAAATGCTGATTTGTTATTGGATATAAACAGAGAATGCTACATAAGCAGTAACTGGATTTTGTAGTGATTAGTTAGCTGCCTGACACGGCAATTCTGTGGGAAGTTTCTATGTTCTCCCTATGCCTGCACAGGTTTTCTCTATACACCTTGACCCCCTTTTAAAATCCCCAGTTAGTTACGTCGTCACTCTAAACTCAGCACGGTGGTGCGTGTCTGTGGTTGTCTTCCTGTGATGGACTGATGACCCATCCAGGGTGCACACTCGAGTCTCGAGGCCGCGAGCATGGAAGATGGAAAAAATGGGAACAAAAGTAGTTATGTAAAATTTCTGAAAAGGTATCACCAAGGAGTAACTTCACACCAAACACAAGCTAACTGCATATTCTCATTAGCATATCTCACAGCCACTTTGTTCAGCATCAATTGAAAATGAAGAAAGGCCTCCAAAAGACTTACTCTTGTCTACTTCATTCACAATTTCGAGCGTTGGATTTAAAGGTGACTGAAGTGAGCTGTCTGCTGGTGTTACGAGCAAACTTTCAGAATTGATTTGAAGTGCCGAACTCTGAGTGTGAATCTGTTGTCTGAAGTCGCTCTCGCATGAAGAAATCACGCACTCCTGCTGAACCACACACACACACACACACACACACACACGTGCAGAGACTCTTGCATATGCTGGGAAATACACAGCTGAGAGGGACTGTGGCATACTGGAGGGATTTGGAGCAGGAGGTTTGGCAATTGTTTGCTCCCTTCATCTTTGACCTCTCGTGACCTCGCAGAATTCCGAAGCTATTGGATCTGAGGCTGCTGCAGCTTTAAAGGCTAAGTTCTCCCAAATGAAACTAATAGCCGTCCCTGAATGGGGAGCTGTGTTCTCATGCTTTTAATGCCCATTGTTTGATAAAAAAAAAAGAAAAAAAGTTGAGCCTTCTGGTTTGAAGTGATAAACAAAGAGTGCAGGGTGGAAGGTAGCACCAGATGCTGAAAAAGGCTTCATAATGGGGAGTTTGCATTTAATGTATGTGAAAGAATGCTATAGATTATTTCTTCAAGTGAGCCAATAACCAAGGATTTCTCACTTCTTATGACAATCTAATTTGATTTTTCAAACAGGGAAAAAGTGAAGATTAGCTATTTAATAAATGTGAATCCAAAATAATAATAAAAAAAAACAGTTTTGTGTTGTCATCAATCAGGTTTTCTTTTAAACTGGATGTGATTAGCCTCAGTGTCCTTCAGAACAAAGATGAGCAGAGATGCATTTGTTGGCCATGTCTTATTGTCCAGGTTGAGAGTAGAGGTGATGTAGAAGTGAAGTTCACTGATGAATAAACAGTCTTCGTGAAGTCAAAAGCATCCATCAGAAGGAAAACACATCCATTTTTAGAAGGTTGCCACGTGAGCTGTGTTAGTCTTAGAAAGTGCAATTATAAAATGTGAAGTTCAAAATGAAGTCAGCCAATATTTTAAAGTGTGCTGTTTTATACAGTGGGTTCTTAGCAGTGTAATATAATAACTCGACTGCTGTCATCAGTGACTCTGCAAATCTTTTGGTGGATGACATAATAATGTGTTTTCCATCTGATGGTAGTAACCAATGTTAACACTTGACCTGATAACAATCCAGTTGGGATACAAATGCCAGTAGACTGTCGGTTCCAGTTTGTGTGTGGAGGCATCTCTTTGTAATAGTTGCCCTGTGGTGTGCCTCCACTTTAAAAAGAATCTATACTTGGATTTGTTTTACGGAGCACAGTCATGCAGCCTTGAACATCAGCTTGTATGACGATTTAAGGAGTATAAAAAAAATCAAGAAATCTTTATTAATTTTGTGGAAAAATATTTAACTATCATTTTTCTGTATTACGATTTTTTTATTTTTCTAAACCTTCATTTTTTTCCATCAAGGTCTCGTGTAACATGTGTCTTCTCAGGGATATTTATTCTCTTTGGGTTAAGGTTTTCACACTCTCCATGTAAGTGTTGCTTTTCACTCTTTATTTCTAATAAATCCCACTGGGGAATGTTTATTTGAGTTATAGAAGACCCTGGACCTCTGTGGAGTTTTTAATGCATCATTTTCCTTTATGAAAAGACCCGGGGCTGTTAAAGCGTCTCTGGGTGATTTGCAGAGAGCAGCTGAGAATGGCAATGAACACACTTCGCTCTTGTTCGCTTTATCTCTCTTTCCCCCGTACACACTCACACAGGAGCTAATTTCCTGTCATGTATGTGTATGTACATGCTTTAACATTCATGCACGCATAGCTCCACAGATAAGAACATCCTTTTCAGATTGCTGATTTTTCTTACTTGATAAAGAGTTTTTTGATCATGCCTTTTTTCACGGGTTTCCTACTTTCAAACGACTCATTTCAATATTATTGAAAATCTCAAAGTTAAACATTGATCAAATATCATATTGTGAAGTTGCTTAGAACATATCTGACGGTGATAATGAAATTGTTTTGGTTTTTAATGTGAAGATGCAGTTTGGATATTGACGTGACTGTTGAATAAAATGTGATGGCACAGTTTGAATATGATTAGATTCACATTAGAGCAGTGTAAATAAATTAAATAGATCCAGTGTGGACAGAAATCATGTGCTAGTGCATATTACATTCTTGTAATCTCATGGTGATAATCCATTTTTTGTTTTGTTAATGAGTAATCCTTTTGGAAAAACTTGACATTTACAAAAAAACCACTAACGCAACACTACATTTGGTAAAATTAAAGAATTGACAAGTGACAGGAACTCAGAGTGAAAACAAAACTCCAAAAAGTTTGTCTTTTTGGAGTTTTGCACATACGTGCAGACGTGTGTGTCTGCACGTACTTATCTGAGGAAAGGGAGTTTCCTATAGATTAGGACCAGATGCAGTTGCAGGTATATAAAAAAGCCTCTGATGCAATAGTCTCTTGTGATATTCTGATAGATCCTCCATAGTTCCAAATTTGTTGCCAGGTGAAGCATGATCAGTCAGAAAGTGGCCCTTTTGGAGCCAGCATGTGAATGATTTCTGACACGGATTCTATCATTCTCACTTGTCCTCCAGTGTCCAGCACAGTGTTAAAACTTCATCCTCACACTGAAAGTGGATGTGCACTTGACATCAAGTCATGGCTGATCGTCCAAAGTGGACAGAAACTTTCAACCACACGCATATCGACTTGGTTTATGTGTAAACTCAAAAAACTGCAATTATGAATGTGCATTTAGAGTATATATGTAAAAATACGAATGAGAGGGACTGAGAGAGGCAGTGGCAAGGGACTGCATTTACACTTTTTTCTTTTTGCCTTTTTCATTAGTTTAAGCAGAGAGATAGATGATGGGACTGGGGTTGATGGTGCAGCAGATGCGTTTGAGGAGAACAAAACGTACTAAATTGGTAATATGTGTACAGATATAAGAGTGTGATGGACAAGGCTCAGGAACAACCACAGCCTCCAGCAAGGCAACTGCAGGTGATATCAGGACATCTAGAAGTCTATTACTATGCTTGGTTCCTGGTTTTTAGTGTGCATCATATTAACATTCATCTTGTTTTAGTGTGCATGTTGTGTGGGTTTTTTTTTTTTTTGTAAACTCACATCCTGCTGTATTTAGGATTAAAAGCTGCATCTTTTCTTTACACATAAGGTTGCAGCTTGTCACAGGCCTGCAGGTGATGACACACTTGAAAGGAGTCTTGAGGGGTGAGAGTTGGGTGGTAAACGGCAGAGGGGAGATTTAAGGAGGGAGAAGAGAAAGACGTGAAGACAGACAAATGTGCGTTGTGTGGTAACTGGCTCCCACTAGCTAATTTCTCCTGAGCATCTCTAAGACAATGTGTCTATTATGTCTCACGGGAGTGTTTACACTCGCACCTTCACACATTTACTGACTCGCACAAATACAGTTCCACGGAGTCCCTCTGTGTTTCCTATTTGTTCTCCCCTTTGAAAAGCAAGGAAAGGCTTCCTTTGAAATGTGTGCATGTGCAAGCATCAATTAAAAGTAGTGTGGGAGTGTGTGTCCCAGTGTGTGTGATTGAGAGAGAACGTCCATTAGGGAACGTCCCAGCAGGTAATGTCTGTCTCAGGATGATGGACACAGCCCTAATGGCTCTGCCTGTCCGCATCAGTGGGGTTGGTAACGCCCGTACGCACGCACGCACACACACGCACTCGTGCTCACGCGTGCTTCTTGGCTGCTTGTGTATGAATGGAATTGATACCTCAGCAGTGCTCTCCTACAGTCTGCCTCCGCCAGCCTATCATACAGCTCACTGCTCAACCTCCAGGAAGAGATGACATCATCGCTGGCCAATGGCATTGCAGCTCTAGGGTGCGCTGCTTTCTGGTTTACGACCAGAGGTGACAGGGTGTGTGTGTGTGTGTGTGTGTATATGCATGTGTGAATGTAATGGGGAGATCAGACCGATTGATATGCATTCGCAGTTGATTTATTTCCATCTCATCATGTACATTCATCCCTATACTTTTCTCTCCTCTTTTCTTCCTGTTCAGTCTTTCCTGTCTGTTTGAGCTGACTTCTTTTCATTCTCTTTGTCTTTACCCTTTTTCACCTCTGTTTTACGTCCATCTCCCACATCATCACCTTCTTCTAGGCTTTGTGTGTCAAGTTACAAGGCTAGTCGATAGGTCATTGTCTCTGCTGTGACTTGGCAGAATTTATGTGTGCGTGTTCTGACACAGCAGGAAGTCGAATGTCATGGTGACAAAGCTACAGAAGCACGTTTCTGATACAGTACAGGGCAAAGTCAGCATCTATTTAGGGCAAGTGGTAATTGCAGCTCAGTCAAAGACTGCATTTCCATTGTATAGATATGGAATTTAAAAGGTGATAAATCAAAAGTTCCTCATTTGAAAAGATGCTGAAAGCTCCAGTTGTCTCCGTGCGTCTTGGCTGTGTTTCAGCCTGCAGAGCTAATTAATCCTCTGCTGTCAGTCATTGATAAATTCATTAGATGACGTGTCACCATATGTTTATGTAATCTTGGTTGCATGGCTGTAGCCATTGGTCAAATAATATACTGCTAGAAATTATATTAAAAGCACTCAGATGAGACAGAACTTAATGGAGAAGAAAAATACACTGATACTTTGAAAGCAACGCATCACATCAAGGTCCTGAGAAATGTTAGATGTCAAGTTGTTTGTGTAACAAACAAGGTTTGTTTGTTTAGATGACAAGTTACTGAACGAAGGACAAGCTGTCACAGGTCTGGGTCCAGACTTAGTTATGACTGATGAGGCAAACAGAGCATCTGCTTCTGGGCTCGACTGCAAGCAACTTGGATGTGATGAAGCTGGCTTGGCTTGTTTTTTTTTGTTTTTTTTTCTTTCACTCCTGACGCTTTTAATCTGCTTGGTCACAGTTCACCTTCATATTTCACAGCAGGTCATGCTTGGCTGTTTATCAAGCTTTAGAAAACCCAACTATTTTCACATCACAAGTCTTGGGTGACCTCTCCTCACCACAACGCCACCTCTTGTGGGAACCTTTGATTCTCCTCGAGGCTGCTCCTTTTCACATTTGTGTCTGTTTTTTTTTTTAATTTATATCCCCCGTGTGTGGTTTGTATTCCCTTAGCATTACACAAATTAGCAATTTAACCTTGATGCTGCTGGTTGATGCTCTTAGAGAACAGACGCATGCCTGAAAATACTAAATACTCGCTGTTAAATATTATTTTGACAAGATATATCATATGTGATGCCTCATCCAGCGATGATGATCTTGTCCCTTTCTTCTTTGTCTAAAGTCCATTTTAGCCAAGGTTTCTGCATGGCCTTATATTGTTTAGGGTTTCTTTGGGACAGCATGAAACCCTTTTGGGCATAGAGGAACACAAATCATTTCCAGAGTTCCAATTACTGTTGTGACGTGACATCT
>OMNM01001429.1:0-14040 GCA_900302745.1 Parablennius parvicornis
GTTGGCAAAAAAAGCTGGGGTAGAAATCCAATGCATTACGCAGATAGAACTCTCATCCACTTAAACATGAGGCAGAGCAGTCTGTTTTTGAACATTAACTGTGCATTGGTTCTGTCTGGGTGTACGAGATAGACACACTTCACATAATTTTCAAAGCCCATTTATGATTTAAAAAATTCTGTTTGCCAACTTTTGGGATTATTAGATAATTAAAAAAGAAGACTCTTCATATGAATCTTTCAAAACAGATATAGGAAATATTTGCTGTTGTTTCACCTACACCAAAAGGGGAAATCTATTTTTCTGCTATATTATAAGTTTGGATACAACTGCTTTTTTGGTGTCTGTTTATTTTGAGTAAGGAAAAGTTCCTTTGCCACTGGCTTGCTGAATTAAAATGATGTTGGTAAATAAATTAAGGTGCCAAAGATTTATTTCTGTTACTCTGTATTCATTGCACGCTGGATGTGTGAGTATTTTAAAAACACACCTCGACCGTCTGATTTGTGCCATTATTTCCTCTTCACTGGAACTAAAGCAGTCCTCTTTAGTTCAATAATTAGATGAAAATACCATCTTTGCTCTGTTCTGATTGACATTTCTAAGAGGTGTTTGTGACATTATTATGACTGGCTGCACAAATTAGTGGGAAATCACCAGTTTTACTGAAATGCCTGCAGCTGAATGCTGCAGAAGTTGTAGCTCGTGCCCTGAAGCTAATCTGTTTTCCGGATATCTGAGCTTTGATTGAGCAGTCATCTTATTACAGTGTACTTAGATGAGTTTTGGCTTTAATGGACGAAAAGATGAGTGGAGAGATTTTGATTGTACAAGGCAAATACAGCTTTTAAATTTGCTCGTTAGTCGGCACTTCCATGCTTCACGTTAATCTACTGATCTACCCGTCAATGTCCCCGACTTGAGTCTTTTCTGTCTGCAGTTTGCATGTTTTCTTCTTGCATGGGTTTTCTCCAGGTACGCTGATGAATGCAGTAGAGTGTTCAGCAAGCAGGAGAGCAGTGAAAGCCAGTTTTTACTCCTTCATATTCTGCTCAGAGTCCAATTTTTCTCCAATATTGCTCCAGTGAGCAAAGTATTCTCTCCACAAATGCCGTGAAAGAGCTCGCAAAAATAAGTTGCATGTATAAACAGCTACACACTGAAGGGATAAATCGGAATTCTTGAGTTGAATTTTGTGCCTTTTTGATGATCTCAATCTAACCTGTTGGTGTTCCACCTGTGAGACTTGTTATTCCAGTGTGCTTTGTTAGACATTGTAACATTTCTGTAATAGTACCAGTCAAGCGAGTGAAATTTCAAGTTGGATCAGATTTTTTTTTTGTGAAGAAAGGAATCACCAAAGTCCCTGGGTTGGATGGTTTTTTGAACGTAGGTTAGTGCCATACACAGAAACTAAAAGTTACATGATGTTCTTTGGTGATAACACGATTGCTGGAGAAGATGACCTGATGCACAGCAAACTACATTTCCCACCTGAACTTCCTGTGTTGCTGCAGATGAAAAGAGTGTGTTGGCATGGAAATAAAGACCACACAGCTAATGTGTGAAACCAAGATTTGAGGTGTGATTGAAAAGCTGACGAAGTAGGAGGAACGGGGAAATCACATAGCCTGATGACGCAGGAGGAAGAAGTTTGTTTTTCCCTGATTGAAGCGTAGAGTGACCTAGTGTTTGGACAATTCCCACAACTAGATCTTAGTTTCTCTGACAGTAGAATTCACTTTAGTCAAGAATGCTGTTTTGTTTATACAAAGAGCCGAGCCCAAGTTGTTCTAACACAACCCCTATTATCTCTGTAGATAATGAATGTAGTTGTCATGTTGGATAGCCAGCATGACACAGCAACTCTTCCCTGAAATGTAGTAAGCAACTGTTGAGATTTAATTCAGTGCTTTGAAAAGTCATAAAAGTCATTACTTTAAAAATTTAAACATCAGAGTTGGAAAAGTAGCTTTAATAATATTTTACTATAAAATGTTTTACCGTCATTTATTTCTTTTTCACTGTCGCTTCCAACTGAGCTTGGCAGAATTAAATGGGGTGGCAGTGAGAAACAGACATTTGTTTTTTCATATGTGGGAGATAAGATTTCCTATCTTTTTTGAAAAAGTTACATTGCTGCTTTTTATTTGCTTAGACACACGTATTCCAATGGGGCTTTTTTTGAGCGTGTACATAGACGAAGCTGTCAGATTCAAAACGGCGTGAAAGTGGATTTTTGTTTTGTTCGTCTGCGCTGCAATCTTTTGGCTGCAAAAGAAGATAACTTGCTTGTTATTTCTTCTCTAGTAATGACAGAATACACATGAATGTTGATAGCTGAAGGTTGGAAATGGCGCAGGAACCTTGTAGTGGAAAAAACTTTGTATTTGACATATTTTCTATTTCTTTGATACCAACAGCTTTGTGACTTTATGTGACCTGAACGTGTGTCACTCCCTGCGCCTTAAATGTGTCTCAAATGTTCCTCAAATGCCACAGTGGCTCCTCATTGCACTGACTTCTCAATGGGAGTTGGAAGAATCTTAGAATAAACATCTCTTCTACTTTGATTGATTTATTCATTCCTTTAAGTGAAATTCTTCCTGTTCTGTTATTATTGTGTTGATAAATTTTGAACTGCCTTCACTCCAGCGTAGCAGTTAGTTTGTCCTTCATTACTTGTCTTCGTCTTTCCCTCCTGTGTCTGGTGATCTGCAGAGGCAGAGGGAGAGGTGCACCATGATTTAGGTGTCCTTCACATCAGCTGCTTATTCCGTCCTTGCAGCAGGGAGTTCTCTGTCTTCTTTCTCAAAACAATTTTTCCTCCGCTCACCTATCTGGGTGATTTGCTTTACACGAGGCGCAGTCCTGTGGTGGCGGGAGTAGGATGGGTGCTTATTTTCACTGTATGCATTCTGCTTCTGTCAACACTGTTCGCAGGCTCTCCCACGTAATGAAAGCCTGATGCAGACAGTCATTAGATGCGTGCTGAAATCATACCTCAGTGTCGTGTGTCGTTAATTTGCATACATGTACCTGTAAGCATGAAAGGATTCCTGATGCATGGCATTTTACACCAAGCAGAAATTTTAATTAGTCTTGGGGCTTCTCGGGAATTCATCAGCGAGTCTCATTAGTGAAGAGTCCGTGATGCCCCTGCGCCTCTAATCGCACTCTGTCTGCTGTCATCCAGCTGAGAATTCTGGGATCTTTATTAATTCATTTGACATGGTGACACTCACTGATGGGACAATTATTCCTTGTCCAGTTTTATTGAATTTAGGTGTCAATATTTGACATTTGAATATACATGTATATTTACTTTGTTTTGGTACTCACCACCTCACTTTTTTTTTTCTTTTGTTTGTGCTCTGTTTGTTTAGGTGAGCTGGGCAGAGCAGCAGCTGGTGAAACGGAGGAAAAAGAGGGATGTTTTTGTGGAGCCTGTAGATCCCAAGTTCAAAGACCAATGGTACCTTGTGAGTATGATCATTATTGAAGTTTTCTGAACAAAATTTCATTTATGTGTTGCATTGTGGAGCAAAGATCAACTGTGCAGCTCGGTAAAGCTTTTTATCTTTGTAAGTCAATATAGGTAATTAAAGTTGGAACCGCAATGCTTCTGCTAAGCTACAAAACAAGCTTGTAAGAATCCAAAAGGCCATCTTTGTGTAATGCTGTTGTCTTGCTTGCAAAATGAGAAGCACAACTTGAGGTGAAGGATTTTTCTGCATTCCCCTCCAGAAGTACTGGAACACTGAGGCCAATCCCTTTGTTTTTGCAGTGGCTCGAAAACGTTTGGGTTTTCTGTAAAGAAAATCAATATTGAAGAAAAGATCAACTTCTCAGCTTTGTATTTCCATCTGGATCTGATAAACGGTTCAAAAGATATCGCCTTTGTCTCAATCCACTCTTTTCTCTAGTCCAAAAACGAATTAGATCAGATAAACTTGAAATAAATTACATTTAATGGGACTTATTCTGAGATTTATTATCTGGTTGTTAATCCTTTGCTTACACAAACTGCCTCACGCCTGTGACCCATTCACATCACTTCACCTTTGCATTCTTCTTTAGTGATTGTTTTCCAGTCTTTCACCTCAGTCTCTTTCAGATGTCTCTCAATTCTGTCTCCTCTTTATCTGGTCGAATGGATGTTCCAGAGACTGACTAACTTGTCTTCAACCTTAAGATTAATGAGCCTGTCCTAGAAGAAGCCATGACCGTACCTTCACTGTGTTTTGGATCATAAACAGATCTCAATGGGTTGCTCATAGCGAAGCTCTCAGGCTTTCATGTTGGTTACACCTCTACCAATAATTACACAGGGATATTTATTGTTAGAATAATCAATGCGTATTATTGACGGACCTGTCAGTCACATGTTCAATTAATTGTGCTAAAAAAAAACTGGTGGGTTCAGATAAAAGATGGTATCTTCTGAACTATGATTCAGATCCAGATTAAATGAGAATGGGAAGCTGAGATGTTACTGTTTTTTTTGTCTCATATTGATTTTGTTGAAGGCAAACCCAAATGTTTTAGTCTAAGGCAAAAACAAAGGGATTGGTCTCACTGTTGCAATACTTCTGGAGGGGAGTATACAGAGCACCTTTGAATGCTGAGCAGCAACCTTCTAGAAATGGATGGTTTACTTCACTCCATAAACAGCACAGCAACAAAGATGGAAAGCAGAGGTGATTCATCTTGAAAGTGTTTTTAGTTGATTGATTTTCACATTTGACTCAAAGAATGCCATTGATACATTGGCCTGCTAAAAGCGGCAGTAACGGCTCCTGAGGTTTTCCACTCAGCTCTTTTCTTCCGTCAATTACGACAAGGTTGCTCCAGGCAGATGAAGATTCATGGTGTTACAAAACAGATTTGCATCACGACTTGTTCAAAATGGCTGTACTTCAATTCGCTTCGTTCAGCTGCAGTTGGTGGTATTTTGGGTAGCAAATGAAACACTTCTACCATCTTAAATGCTCTATGAAATCGTGTTTTTTCTTTGTGGAATTCTGCTTTGGTATTGTTTAATTTATTAGCCAGTTTACCTTGTAGTTTACGCTAGACAACCAGTCACCCCAGGCCTTAGGATATTGTTAAGTCTGTTTTTTCTAAGTTAAACCCACACTTTTTACATTTTTGATATGGTTGGCCCATCAGAGACTATTCATTTTGTTCTGAGTTTTACTTGTGCATATATTAGGGAAATTGGCTTAGTGAATATGAAGTTTGGAAACTTAGTTACCAGACATCATGCATAAACTCATTTGGCCAGATTCCAACCTGCTAACAAGTCTCCTAAAATGTGGAAGGAAAAAATTAAAACCACTTGTGTAATGTTTTTGTAATCTGCATTGGTAATATCTTGGGGTCCTTCTGGTTGAAATTGTACCAATAGTTGTCATGCATTCTGTCACATTTGGATTATTTTAAATTCACCACTTGGCTAAACCTGCACGCGATTCATATGGGTATGTTTATTATGTGATATGTGCTCATTATTTTGGGTTGTACTGTTTGTCAGTAGATTTATTCATCATTATTTTGTCTCCAAAATGTCAGATGGTAATAAAAATGCACCACACAAATCTCCAGAGCTCAAAATGATGTCCACTAGTTTTAAAGAGTTACAGGGATTAATTAATACTCAGACATTGAAAAAATAAAATAAATGAGAAGTCTCTGAAAAACAAACCTTTCATTGTTGAAATACATTTTGTGTACGAGTAGTTGTAATATATATTCATGAGTACAGAGTTATGGTGATGGTTGTAGGGTTGCAGTAATATGATGTTTGTCTTTTTATGCTCTAAAGAAGTTGGAGCCTCATTAAAACTGAACCTGGCTGGCCAGAGGAGAGTGTGGGTGGGCCAGTAGGTAGAGCGCCCTTGATGGACAGATGCTAATGGCCAGCATGTGCTGTTACACAAAATATTACATTTTCTTTCTGATACTCATCTAATTGATGAGACAGATCTATTCTTCATTCATAGATTATGGGCAAGCCTTAAAGAAGAGATCTTTAGCTGCACATTCTCTAAAAGTCAGTGTGCCTTGACATTAAAGAGGAAGTAAACGCAATGAGTTTGTGAGCAATGTTGGAAATGAAACCTTGTACATGCCTCTCAGATTTATTATTCACTCAGTGTGTCAGCCACAAAAGGGCTTTTTCAATCTGAATCAGCATTGCAGATCACAACTTTTAGTTGTAATTGATTTTTGTCTTGATGGTTGTGGAAGTGTCAATGACGTTGCAAGGTTAAGGAACAAACCAAATCCAGTGTGATGAACTGCACTCGTGAGGGCTTGAAACCTGAGAGGAAAAAACAATGAATGGTACAACAGACACATTAGATTTTAATGGTGCGCTTTGAAAAGGAAAGCTTTGAAGTTAAAAGAAAGACATGGCGTTTGACAAAAGGTCAAGTTGAATGTCAAAGCCAATCAAAAAGAATACAAAATGATTGCTGTGGGCCATCATCCCCTTCATCATCGCTGTGCTTTGTGTGGTATTAATAATAAATGCAAACCTGGTGATGCTTTCAAAATAAGTCTACTTTTTGACACCATGAAGAAATTAGACCTGATGTGGAATCTTTCACTATGGGCTAATGACTGAAATTCAAAAAGCTGCTTTTTTTTTCTTTTCTTTTTTTTTTTTCCATTGATGCCTGCATCAAGTCTCTTCATTTAATTGTCAGAAATGACCTTTTTAAGTAAGGCCTTCCCGATGATGAATTGCTGAAATCATGTTCTTATCAACACACAGGTGTTTCTCGGATAATTCAGTTGAATCTAACTCACTGACTCTCTTCATCTTTAGTACAACAGCAACCACCATGACTTGAATGCCAAAGCTGCGTGGCAGTTGGGCTACACAGGTAAAGGTGTTGTGGTGTCTATACTGGATGACGGAATAGAGAAGAACCATCCTGACCTGAGTGAGAACTATGTGAGTATGAGTCATTGTTCATAGCTATGGCTGAACAATATTAAGCACATTTTGAACGGAATATATCATCTTTCTCTGCATCTTGTCAGATATGTTGGGCCATATTTATTTTGTTATCTGTTACTTACTTTTTTGTTTTGGTTGCATTGCTCTGTTATTGCTCTGAATTTTTGTTTTTATGATTTTATTTTTGTTTTGTTTTGTGGGTACCCACACATCCAAAATAAACTTAACAAAACTAAAAAACGATCTAAACAAAATAATTGATCCATTAGAACCATTAACTTTTCTCCATAGCAAGAACTTGTGTTAGTTTTCTTTTTATTATTGAATCAAGCAAATTAAGATATTTGATGATGATGAACTACACTAATATGATCCTGCAGTTTATGCATTTCACTTCAGAGTTTCCTTTGTGTTTTTCAAAGGATCCGGATGCCAGTTATGACGTAAATGACGGTGATCCAGATCCTCAGCCTCGATACACGCAACTTAATGACAACAGGTAGATGTTTTTAATATTTCACTCTGTATTTCTGTTTCGTGTATTTGTGTGTACTCTTCTTCTTCTCTGGTGGGGGCAACATCTTTGCACACTAAACCCATGGGGACTCAGGTCCCCGGAAGGCATGAAGACATAACATGCCTGGAGGGGCTGAAAGTGAAATAAAACATGTCAGGAAAAATTAAATTTTATTGCATTCGTTTGTTCTTTTTACGGTCTGATAACTGATAACCAACATCTCCATTGGTTGATTGTTGTTTCCCATCCATAATTAAGTCTAGCTGCTCCAATTATGAGAACAAATCAAACTAAATGTAATTTGTTGTCATTTTTCTTGTCAATAATATCAACATTTTCCACTCTTTTACTACATGAGGGGGACTGTAGGAAAGCTTTATATTTTGGGTAAATGGAGTGAGACCACACCAGGATTAAGGAGGGGTGTGAAGAGAACAGCTTTGTTGCATGGGCATCTGCTGATGGCATTAGGAATTGTTTACCACCAGAGTGATGTCGTGCAGAGAATTGATTGAATTAACTTCATCAGCATTAATGAAAGAGCAAATCTTTTGGCTCTGAATGGCCCATCCTGGTCTTCATTCAATCTCACTGCCCGAGTCCTCTCTGAATTTAATTTCTCACTTGCTGTAATCTGCTGTTTGTGGGGCCACAGGCTTGGAAGGCTTCTTTAGCTTGAGACTCATCCTGATTACTGGTGATGGACAGAGAAGATTATAGTTAGGCCTGAATGAAAATCAAATGCTCCAACTGAGACTGTCGCCTGAGGCTGGCAGAATCAATATGTAGGCCAGAGGGATACAGTGAGACCTTCAGATAGACCCAAACATACTCTGAATATGCCATCACAGCCTTAAAGACTTTATAAAACATACACGGGATAGAGGCTGATTGTAGAAGGTCTGCAACACAACTCTAAAAATAGAGTTTATTTGTTTGGGTTTGAACCACACACACAATTACCAGTAAAAGTTTTTGATAAACAATGGGAACACTGCAAACACTGTGTCACCACTGTTTAATTCTGCTCAGCGGTGTGCCAGTGCCAGAAAATGTTTTCGCCGCCATCAACAAAACCCTAAATGGTGGAATTTCATGTGGAAAATGTGGGAGAACATCCCTCCGGTGCAGCTCCACATATCCAAAATCTTCGCCAAGGCACACTTAAGCTCTTCTCGCAGCTCACAGTGGCCCAGAGCCCAGCTGAGACACTTACTATTGATGTTTCCTTCAGTTTGGCTGCACTTCTTTCCAACCCTCGCTCACCTCAGCCCTTATCTCCTGCCACCCAGCTTTCTCTTTCTTGTTGCTGGACCAATTTAGAGGGAGAATGTCAGTATGTGTGTACGTGTGTGTGTTTTCCTGTTTCACTTGCTTTACAGTGGGGTTTTTGCAGATGCATGTGTAAACAACCTGTGGGCGGGAATGAAACCGCATAAGGTTGTGTAAGACTGAAAGTGTCTGTTCCCTGCAAAAGCCCAGCTCTGTTCACTTTCATGAAGCGGTCTTTCTTTCCAAGCATACGGGCCGCAGTGAGGACCATTCACCCTTATGTTTATCTAAAATTCCATGTGATCCGATGTTTCTTTTTCCAGGGTTTCTCTGACTCCTATCATGACGGTTTCCAAATGTGCATTTCCTTGAGCAAACCTGGTCGAGCTGAAATAGTCTGTTAGTCCTTAATATCAATGTGTAGTGGACGGTCAGGCATAGTGTCTTGACTTTATTATATCAGTACAGAATTAAAAATTAATAAGATGAAAGTCTGCAGTATTATAGAAGACAATTTATAATTAAACTTATAAATTCTGAACTATTCAACTCGGAACAGTGAATAAAGGATTTTTTAAAAGTACTGCAATCTGATTTATCTTGTTCTTGCCTCGTGTTAATGTTTCTCCAAATTTTTTGTCCATATTCCCCTCTTTACTGTGCTTTATAAAAATAACTGGAATTTTTGTCCTGGAGGCCAGCTCATTAGCAAACTGGCAGGACCATTAACAGAATTAAGAACGAGCACGGCTAAACACTTGTTCAGATTTACCTTTGAGGTGCAGTGCAGCCCAGAGACTAATGAACAGCAAATGCCTCGATCCTCAGCCTCAGGAACCTCAATGATTTTATCCAAAGTAATTAAGCCAACGCAAAATAAAGAAAGCAAGTGAATGAAAGATGTTTTGTGCCATACTTTGTATATGGTTGACCGCTGAGGTTGCCGAGATAAAAATAGATCAATGCATTGTCAGTCAAGCACATATTTTACAATAATGCATTACATTGGTATTTGTTGCTTACATGAATGTTCTGTTACTCCTTTCTATAGTTTTTTTTGATAGTGAAAGCTTAAATAATTGTAATAATAACTTTAGATGAGCCTTGACATGTATAAAACTCATTCAGAACCTTATTATTATATATTATTTTAATATCTGTTGTGTGGATTTTGGACCCTGGAAGACTGCCAGATGTTTATGCTCCACATCTATTTCTGTCTTTGGATGACATTTTAATAAACTAACAAAACTGCCTTTGTTAATTTTTTTTCTTCTTTTTTTTCTTTTTTGGTAAATGCCCAGTTTCAACTGTTAAGGTCAGGGTGAATAGTTTTTTTTGTGTTTTTTTTTTTTTTTTCCCAAATCTTTGATCTTGTTTGAACAGAGAGTTGAGATACATCAGAATGACAATAGCATGCCTCTTCAGCAAGTCTCCAGAGAGAAGCCGTTTAGGTTTTGTACCGTGGTGATGGTTCTGCCAGCTGTGGGTATGAATACTGATTACACTGTTGGCCTGCAGCCAACTGTAGTTGCTGTAACCTGAGTTAGTCTCTGCGCCTTGAGTCTGCCATGGGGCTTGTTCTCGCTGTAATCGGAACAAGACTTTGTTGGAATTGCTCTTTGTTCACCATAATTTACTGTTATTGCCATAATGTCTGATTCAAGAATTCCCTGTTTTCGTACGTCACACATGAAAGGTGTTTTGAAGTTTCTACGAAGATGATCCTTTCATTTCTTTTTCCAAGTAGTCAGTCTGTTTCCAGTTGTGATTCTGTTAAGACTGACAAGTTGCAGGCATGAAAGTGTTTTCAATAATAGCACATGTTTTTCCATACTGTATTGGTTCCAACCGTGTGGTGAGAAAAACATAGTAGCTATCGGCAGTGGCTGTATGTACGCTTTAATCGTATGGTTTGCATAATGTTGGTTGGTGTGGGACAACCTCGCAATAATTGACTGTTGTGCTTCACAAGTCTGTTCTTCTCTCTTTTCAAAAGCAATCTGATTCTGAGTGGTGTGGTGTTTATCATACTGATATTTAACCTGTCACCACACGAGTGAATAAAGAAAACATTTTTATGAGTTGTTGACTATATGATGATTGGTGTGTTTACCAGCTCCTCTCAATGCTATTCCATGCCAAAAAAAATATAATTTTGCTTAAAAGATTGCAATTGTCTCTGTGTGTGCACAGTTTGCACAAAAACTAAATAAATACAACAAATGTAATATAACTGAAGTATATAATGTATCCGCATATAAAGTCAGTTTGGAAAATTTCACATCACAATGTGTCTACAAAACCTGCTGGAGTGGAGCTACTCGACTGTTTTTTGACCTCTGACATGAAAGTGGATTATTGTTTGTTTTTTTTTTTTTTTTTTTTAATAAGTGAACTCGTTTGAGTGTTAACTCTGGTAATTAGTAACACAAAGTGCCTCAATGTGTCAGAGAATAAATCAAGCTGATATTACAGCACTAATTAATCTGTGTGACTTGTTAACAACTGAGTGAACACTGCAGCACTTGTCGTGACAGGCAGCTCTTTGTTGTCACAGACAATCTCTCTGAATTATTTCTCTGAAGCTCTTCATGTGATGGTGTCTTGCACTGCATTGAACTCACCTCTTTGGGCTTCACTTGCTCAATTTGGTGCTTGTGGTATTGCCCCTGTTTGGTTTCATATCCGGCCATTCTTTTCAGAACTTAAGAATAAGAGAAATGAGGATGGTTTTAAAGCCAGCATCCCGTTCTTACTGTCACGTCTTGGTATCTGTGCCGAGGTTTGAAACCTCATGGGGCTTAATCATCGTGGATGATGATGATGAGATTGGTCTCCATTTAAGAAACATGGAACAAATAAGTATTTCTTAACATTATATTGATTAGGTTGTTTTTATTTTAAAAATTAAAACACAGTATTCTGAGATTTGACCTTGAAAGTCGATAAATGAACCATGTATTTGTTAATTAAATAAAGATGTAGTGTCAGGCTGAATAGTGTCACTAAAATAAGATTTTGTATTTTTTGAATATACTTTTTGAACTCAGACTAAATGAACACAAGGGCATGAGCTGCTTTTACAAGTGTTTGACTCACAGACCTTTACCTTCTTATTGACCTGAGAGCTGTAAAACAATAGCCTCCGAAAAACTGGATGATGCATATAGTTCCTGTATCAAGGGGTTCAGGAACCGAGGGCTTCCCCGCAGTAACATTTGTATCCCATGAATCACAGATCTGATTGTGATGAATGAATCTATCAGAAAGGCTCAAACAAACACTGCAGGGACAGGTGTGTGCATGCCTAGCGTCTCATTGCAGACACCTAAGCTGCTGCTTATCATCAGCTACATCACAAACATGAATGCTGTTGGACAATAGCTGAGTCCTGCCAGGAATTTGATAAGGTTCCCTGGAAAATTGCTCCAATGACATTTGTGTGCAAATACTTTGTGCGTGCTTACTTTGTTGACTCTCAGGTTGTTTTCATCATTTGGCAGTCAGTCCGCTCTCAGCATGCTGAAGCAGGGTCACTGTTTCTACCTCACTGATGTCCTGCGACACATGAGAGACTTACTGCCAGTGTTGATGGTGACATTGACATTAACCTTTGCCCCCACAACTCATCACAGTGTCTAACTGGAACTCGAGAAGGCAGCAAATTAATTACAATACTGTGACCTTCTGTCATTGTACCTGTGTTTTTAATGACACCAGAACCTCGAAGGGAGAAAATTGTTGTATCAAAAGGGATTCAGTCACAAGACTTGTGACCTCTGACCTCTCTGCCAGAGTTTAAAATGCACTTAAGGTCACACAATTGCCAAGATTAAGTATTTCTCAGTTCTGATGAATAACTAGCTTTGACACTTTTTGGCAGGCTGCACACAGATCTCTACTGACGTCAAGTCCTGTCTGCTTTTATCAGTGCTGGACAGTCACTTACTGCTGATATGGTGTTTTGATTAGTTGGTTTTTGGTTTGGCGGCTTACCCAGAGAGCTGTAATGGAAGCCTCCTGGCTGAGATAGTTTCACCAGTGGTGAATGTTCCCTGTGTCTGTTGTTTCCTGATGTAACACAGTGTTGCCCAGGATCCAGCATTCCTGTCTGGGAATGGCTGTAATTCAGAGGGGATTGCACCACTGTTTGGAGGGCATTAAGAGTGCATATCCATCTGGCAGACCAGAGGGATGCACCTGACTGGAATGTGATCAACTCCTCCGTGTGGATCCGTGCACTGTGATGCCGGGAGCTAGATTTCACTACAGGAGTTCAGACTTAATGAAAGACCGGTTGTGAAAATATAATTCATATTTTCTTCTCATATGTGATGGTACTGTGTCCTTTTTTTCCCCTGATTTTACTCTGTTTAATTCAAGCTTGAAGCTCTCCAACATTATTAAAGCTACAGGGCCACAGATAATTTACAGTGGACTCTGCTCACTGACTGGAGGTTTTCTTTAATTTCTAAATCGGAATTCAGATTCAGAATCATTCTCTATGCATTTGTTTTGTCTGAGTCTGCAGCTAACTGCGGGGTAATGCGAAGCACATTATTTTACAAGTAGTCTTTGTTTGACATATACTATGGAAAATGTTGTGTCAATACCTGAATGACACCAGCAACGATAGTTAGTTTCACTCTCACCTTTTTGTTCTCTCTCTTCTGCAGGCATGGGACACGGTGTGCAGGAGAAGTGGCAGCCGTAGCAAACAACGAAGTCTGTGGAGTCGGAGTGGCCTACAATGCAAAAATTGGAGGTGCAGTGTGAATGATTGATTTGATCTCAGCGAGGCAAACCAGTTTCATCTCATCGCTTCTTTTTTTAACTACCAAAATAGGTGAAGCGCTTGTTCTGGTGCACCCATTATATTTGCGGTCCATTTCCTGAGCACAGCATGCCCCCGAATCTTTTATAACATCACTGCAGGTGTTATGTGGCTTGCCAGTGCACTGTAACTGTATTGCCTTTGCATTGACCTGCATTACAGAAATGCTCCTTTGATGGCACAATCCCGTGGCTTCTTACTGAAGCTGTTGAACTTCGTGTCAAACTTCTCAGTTTGAGAACACAGAAAAACCATGATCCCAGAAGGAACACCCACCCAAATTATCAGCTTAAGTAACACCTCTCTCACAATGTGTCAGCAAAAGCTCAACGTCATAAGGAAAGGGTTTATAACAGAGTTGTTTTGCTGGATTGTCTTAAATTGCAGAGTAAACTGCAGAATCAGTGTTTTTACAGGCATCTGGTGGTGCTGGTAGTGTTAAAA